>MU754743.1:15047-56699 GCA_026770625.1 Nicotiana glauca | reverse complement strand
TCAATTAACAGGACTCAGAGGAACAAATTGATAATAGGTTGAATCCAATTAACAGAACACTCAATCAAGAATCTAGATCTATCGAGTAAGAACCCTAAGTGGCTACAAAGCATGTGATTTAACTAGTGACCTTAATCAGAAAAGAGAACATATAGCATATGAATCCATAATCGATTTCATGTACAAACAAATAGGGCTTTCAGCATGCAATAGACCCATATTATACTCAGGAAGGCTCAGAAACAGAAGGAGTAGAAGAAGTCGGGAAACAGAAGTGCAAGTAGAGAAATTAGGGTTTTTTGGGTACTTATCTTTTTCGTGTGTTTTCTTTTCTTTCTTTCTATCTTTTTTATTCTTTTTCTTCATTTTTCTTTTCTTGTTCTTGCTTTTCCGGCATCAGGAGTCCATAAGCCTTTTTCTTGGTTGTTGGACTTTCAAACAAACTCTTTGAGTCTTCTTTTTGTGATAAAGATCTTGGTAGGAGGCTAGGGATTTTATGGGGGGTAGTTTTTGGGGTTAAGTGTATCCAGCGGAGTAGGGTTTCGGCGGGATACTTTTCAATATTTGACGCGTTTGGGTCTGATTTGAAGGAAAGTAGGTAGATGGGATGAAAGAGGAGTTCATGGTGGTTCAGGGGTGTTAATGGTGGATGGTGGTTCAAAGGTGGTGGTCGTCGGCTAGGGTTCTGGCGAATTGTTCTTCTAGATTCGAAATACAGGAGGGATTTTTGACCAAAACTAAGGTGATGGGGTAAGAGAAGAGGAGGAATGGGTTCAGGGGTGTGGAGGGTGAACGGAGAAGACGACCGGACTGAACCACCGGTAGGGTTCCGGTGGTTCAGGTGGAGGGAAGAAGGAGAAGAGAGGCGGCTAGGGTTTGGGTTCTAAGACGAAGGGGATGAAATGAGATAAATACACATCAGGTGTATTGATATATTGAAAATGTAATGATGCACCTCAACCGTTGGATTAGATCAAACGAATGACCAGGATTTATTTAATATCACACGACGTCGTATGGTTAAATGAAGCCTTTCATTTCATCCGTTAGATTAACCAAACGAACGGTCCTCATTGTTTTAGATTAGCGACGTCGTTTCACATATTAGGCAACCGCTATTCCTGGGCCGTTTGATCAATTGATCAACGGTCCAGATTTATTTTTTTTAAAATGGTGTCATTTTGGTTTATATACAGGCAGGCCGGTCTTTCATCTTTGGGCCTGGTTTATTTGGGCCACTGAATTGCCCACTTTATGTATTTGGTATATATTTTGTATTACTTGTATTTTCTTGTATTTCCGTATTATATATTTTTTTATTTATATATATTTTTTCTGTATTTTTGTATTACTCCTGTATTTATTATTCCTCATATTTTCATCGTATTTTTTCTGATTTTTCTAAAATTAAAGAGTAATTAATTTCTATTTTTGGTATTTTTATTGATACAAAAATGGTGTTTTGTTTTAATTTTTTTTGCTTTATTTTTCAAAAATAAAAACAAATCATGGTATTTCTACACAATTATCAACAAGTTTCCACACAAAAATCATTTTCGTATATATTTTTGGAATAATTTGCTTGGGGCAAAAATCACGTGCTCACAGACGTTAGTACGAAATAATGTACCGAGTACGTAAGGCAATATACTTAAAGTTGAAACCAAACAAATAATATAATAAGTGAAAGCAACTGGAAGTCAATGATAATCTGAAGATATGCTTACTTGCTGATACTAACTCAACTCTCTCAATATTGTAAGTAAAATAGCTGTCCAGACCTATAAGGCTCGGTGTATATATATAACTGCTCTTCTGTAGTAGGCCACTCATAGGCGCTCGGCTATACTACGCTCTGTATCTCGACCAAGTGGGCTCGCTCATAGCTGCTCGGCCATAGTAGGTTCGGTATATAACTAACCATCTGTTCAAAGATTGCCCTATAGGGGCCTGCCCATCGATTATAGCTCGATGGTAATGAAAATACCGTAATACTGTATATATAGACTCCTTGCTCTCTTGACTGGAAGATGGAAATACTCAATTTAAAATAGTACTTACAAGACTAGGAAAAATATATATAAATTTTGGGACATGAATTTTTCTTTATGCCTCATTATCACAGTTGTGTAATTACGGGATCATGCCAAAATGAATGAATGGCTTAGCCTTAAGATGCTTGGAGTAGGAAAAAAATCCGAATGATGTTCTTGGAAAATATTGTACCGTACTCCTTTAGAACGAAAAAATTTACGTTTCCATGGTTTTAATTTTTCTCGCTGGATTCCTTTTGGTCGCAAGAACTCACGTTGCTTAATGTAAGGGTTAGAATCTGATTTGGAGTATTTGAAAATGAGAAATTGAAAATTTGTAGGAATAGACAGAATGGCTAACGTTCTGATATAATCACAACTTATAAAAATTCCTAATGAAATCTTTCTCTTCTTTATTTTATGAGTATTACTCATGCTCTTTAATACTTTCCACATAATCATAGTGACTTATGAGTCACAATCCTTGGATGGGTTTGGTGCCACCTTATGGATTTTGTCCAATAATTAACCACCAATTATCATAATCAACATGTTAATCTCCCATTAACCAATTATCCACATAATTAAGAATTATCTCAAATTACTTAAAATACTACTTATGTTAACACGCTTTATACATCATACTATCATGGTCATGTGGTACCTTGTATGGCACTAGTCCATAAATACCGAGTATTTTAGCTCGGGCTATATTTTATCCTATATGCCAAACTTGGACGAAAATTCGTTTTCTTTGACTTGCTTCCCCTCCCACATTTACGAATTTTCTCATCACTTGTTTGAAATATCATAATGCTTATAATCTCAAAATAATCCCATTCTCGAACTTCCATTAACTTTTTTATGGTGTACTTTCACGTACGAAATATGGGGTGTAACATCTTTCCCCCCTTTCGGAACATTCGTCCTCGAATGTTGACTGATGCATTTACCATTTTCATAACTTATAGCACTTGTGAATACCTTAATAACCTCATCGCCATTTAGGCAATTGTTTTATGAATAAATCCAAAGGCCAGGGCATTCCCCGCTTTAGGCCTCTTTCTCACGCCACCACTTGTGGTCAGAATCCTTCCAATCTCGTAACTGTTACTACCTTCTTTCATTCAGCTTGTACGATTCTGACCTTATAAGTGTGCCTATGCGACATTTCTCTCTTTTTTCCTCCAGCTTTAAGCCAATCTCTATACTTTACTTTGTAAACATATACAAAGCTTGATAAGATGTCCGTCTGGGCATTTATAAGTATAATGAAGTTCTTCGCTCGGTACATTGTTGAACTCACGAATATTGCTATGCCTTATTTCATAAACCCGTTTATCCATTCGTATGACTTTACTGCATCAAGGTAGGTCATACTATGGCATAACACTTACTTCAATTTATCGGTACTAAGGTATACTACCAAACTCTACGTTACTTTTGTTGCTTATCCTACAGGCATAAATTTCAATCCTTAATACTTATTGATTACCGTCCATCTTAAGAATGATGGCCTAATCTCATGTCTTACTTTATAACTTGTGTCCGTTCATTGTTGATTCACCTTAATGTTCATCTACAATCCACCACTTGAAGACTTGAAACTTCTTACGTAATACATTGATTCTAGGGTCTACGTCTCATCAGGGACATCTAGATTAATTAGATTTATCCACCTAGAGGTGATACTATACTTCCATAACTGTACTTTATAGCATCCCAATGTGACTCAGCTTATATATGTATTTTAGACCCATACAATTCATGAAATCCTCTTCAAATCATTACTCAATCGAAGGGCCAACGTCATTATTTATCTAGCACAATCACACCCTCATTCTACTACCAGGGCAACACTCCATCTTTTCAAAATGTTGCTAGTATTATACTCCTTTGAGTTCGCTCAGGCTATAATGAGTATTCTATAATTTAAAGGAATCATTAACTCCCTTACTTTTCTTGGGGTTAATTCTGAGGACTTATACATTTCTTGTCAACTCCTCACTCACCCTTTCTTATCCTTACTCATGTCTTCCTAATACCTGTCATTTTACTGTACTTTAGCTTGAGACCGATTTCCTTATGCTTTTCTAGGATATCAATCAAGACATTGCATAGCCTCTAACTCTTCTTTCATCCTCTAATTAGATATTTCAGTACTTATAAACCATAGGCTGGAAGGTATGCCACTAACAACGCTGCTATCATTCCTGAATACTGAATCCCCGTGCTTCTAGCCTTTTATCCGCGGTATGGACTATTTACAAACTTCTGTATTTGAGTATCTTGTATGTTGTTCCCCTTTACGTTTTTTTACCTTAAAATCTTGCACCGTATTTTCTATCTCTTTCATGACCTCCCTTCCACATAGGTATAATTTTGGTTCACAACTTGAAGCTCTATTATAAGACTTGCACCTCTGGGCATACACAATTGAGTGGAAGCTTGATACTAACTCCTTATGGGGTTAGTACTTCTTCTAACTGGCTTTATCGTAGAGCTGTTATAGAATATTGTTGTTGTACTATCTCCTTTGTACCTTTGATATTAAGAGTAATTTTGCAATATTCTCAATCACGATTTCTATAATTTTCTGGGTCCCATAACCAGACTCCTAATTTACTTCGTTGATGTAACTCTTTAGTTTCCTCTTCCTTCTGATCAGCCTTTATGTAGGCTTAAGCCATCTTCCAATATGCGGCTCATGGTATTTCTTTAGCCCTTCATGGACGCTATGGAATACTCAGGATAAAATCTTCTAACAATTCAATCCCTTGTCTATGACCTGAACTCAATTCTTTCTTTTAACTTACACCAGAGTTATCTACAAATGTATGATTGTAAACATATTTGTTGAATGGCTTATATTCCAAACTCTTAAGTTCGTTCATAACGTAACTAAGTAGGGATCATTGGTCGAATAATTCCTTTCGTTCCTTCTTAGGTTTCATTAACATAAGCTATCACTTTTCCTAGTCTTTCTGCCCCCTTATTGCGTGCATACTTAGCTTATCTTAGTTTACATGCATTCCAGAGTTATCGTACAACTCATATGATCTAGAATATTACTTTTAATTTTACTTCCCATTCATTAACCACGGTAGGGGCCACTTTCCTTTGGAGTGCTTACAATGTTGTTGTGAGACTGTTGTTGTACGACCATTTCCTCTTTAGGTCACTATGCTTAGGTTGAAGCCTTCATCATTATTTCTTCATCTAGTCTTTCATTGTAGTACTTACGGAGAACTCTTTACTCTCTTATAGCTGTGAGTTTTTTACGGATCTTTTGATGACCTTCCTTGCCTAAAATCATCCGTAGTTACTTACCTCCGTGCCCTTGTGCTTGTAGGGTTGTTTCTGAAATGATATTTTGACTACCTCCCCGGTGGCATTTATTTTATCCCCGTAACACTATACGGTTCCTTTAACTAACCCGAATTCTATTTGGATATATCCCAAGTATTATAATGACATAATTACGAGGCTGAATTCTCCATGTTGGGGTTTACTATATTTATCTGGAATGATCCATTGATTTGTTTGTAATTGCTTGTGTAGTCATGACTAGGCTTTTCATTAATCAACTACTACCTACTCGTCGGCCCATTCTCATATCTATATTCCGCGTATTATTTCTTAGATTATTTCCTTGTCTTAACTTACCTCACGTACTGCGTTTTATTTATCAATAACATCCCGGACAGGAACCATTACATCCTTTTTTGACATTCTGCTTACAAAATGTTCTGGAATCATAGTATAGCAATAACATTTGGATAAGTGCAATCTCATCCCTTTCTCATTTGTATCGTATTCTTCCTTTATCATTTCATATTCCCACCTTTTGGGAAGTACTAAAACTTGAAGCTATGACGACATCCCTAAACATGTTTTTCACCTTCATCTTTGGCATCCTTTCACATTATCAATGACCCTTACTCACCTTGCGGTAATCCTTCTGTACCAAGGATAATAAAATTCCTCACTCGCGATGGTGACACTTAGTGTAACTGGTACATATCGTCCCTTAAGCTTAACTTTGCTCATATTGCTTGCTTTAGGGAAGCATCTCCCTAAATGACCGTTCTCTGAATTCATCATCGACCTTCTTTTGTTTTCCATTCTATTACTGCTGGAATGCAATCTAAAATTCTCATGATGCTGACTATTATCAAATCACTCAGTTCCTAATTCATTTTTGATTTATCTTGTTCACCAGCCTATATTGATTTCTATTACTCTGGGTCTAACTTTTCCTTCTATTAATTATGTTAGAGTCGCAAACTTATTTCTAGAAATGAGGATGTGACTGTATGGCCTATACTCTTTGGTTGTCTTATGTTCTATCGCCTCTCGTCTCTTTCTTCATTTGACTATAGATTTTATAACACTCTACCATTGCCATCCATGTATCGCATCTCACTTAGAATGCTTCATTATCCCTGTTCGTACTTTCCTGCTAATATTTTTATATATCACTTTCTTCTAAAAATTCGAACAAAATATTCTTTTGCTATTATCTCCCCCCTGATCCATCCATTGGCTCTTCAAATTTCCAAACATTATTTCTCTGCTAGGGACGGGAGGCATACTGAGGTAATATTTACCCCTTCCAGGATTACAGTGCACGTCTTTGTAGTACTCGTACCTAATCATACTATTTGGAGTGCACCATCTAGGTAACTCACAAGGATGTCCATTAGAACCTTTGCAATATCCTTCAAAAATATCAACTAACTCAAACCATCCATTCAACATTTTGGGTTACTCTAACCCCAGTCTGATCTTGCTATCATGTCCTTCTCCTAAACCATATATGTTAGCTCCCATAGGGCTTGACTGAGATTGGTGTTGTTGATTGTACATATATCTATTACTGTTGAAGGTAATTCAAAATGCTTATATCTCCCTTCCTAAATGGTAAATAATGATAATCTTTTTTAATTGGGTGCCTCTTACCCTTCTTCACCTTGCTTTTTTTGCTTGCTGCAACTCGAGTCTAATTTCTGGTTCTGTTATTCCTTTTTACCATAAGAGTGGATAAGTATTCTTTTCTAAAAGCTCCTTATCAAGAACTATACACATTTTAGTACACGCATGATCTGCTGAGCACCTCACATTTACTCAACATAAGCAAGATGAAAAATCGAGTTCCTCTAACTCAACACTTCCACAGCTATATCTCTTATCGATCGTCTTTCTAAATGTATGCATCGTCTTATCATGAATAAAGTAGAAGTTAAGAATATGAATTCTTATAAGTGAGCTCTACCACACGATCTAGAGTACGAATAAAGAATGACAATCCAAAATGCCATACAGCCTTCCGCTTATAAGTGTGGTGCACAACACACCCATAAACATGACTATACTAGATACGATTTGTAGACTACCTAGGATAGAACTATACTGACACAACGTTTGTCACACCCCGAACCTTGGGGGGGAGGGGAAGACCGGCACCCGGTGCCACACCTTTCGGTGCATACCAACTTGTGATTAAGAAACTCTAAACATGTGATGTCATATTTTGGCCATGGGTCACATTGGAAGACAAACTGCGAATGCTGACTGAATATAAATATAAAGTTGGACCGACAAGGACGTCATAACTACTATAGCTGGCAAACCAATAAAATATACATAAAAGGCTACTAGTCCAACATGTTGCACTAATTGACATAATATGTCTACAAGCCTCTACTGGTGGATATACTGCGATCGGAGCAACTCCCCGACCTATTCATAACATATATACATATATATACAAGATGAACATAAAGCTCTAGACCTGGCAACTCCGAAAAGCGTGGAGCTTACCGATCATGCTAAACTCATGCAACACTTAATTAGGAGGCATACCCGTCTGTCCGTCTGAACCTGCACACATGAAATGCAACGTCCCCAGAAAAGGGACGTCAATACGAAATAATGTACGGATTATGTAAGGCAATATACTAAAAGTTGCAACTGAACTGATAATATAATAAGTGAAAGCAACTAGAAGTTAAAGATAAACTGAAGATATGCTTACCTGCTGTTACTAACTCAACTCTCTCAATATTGAAAGTAATATAAATGTCCGGCACTATAAGGCTCGGCATATATATATATATATATATATATATATATATATACACACACAAAATAGCTCTACCATAGAAGGCTTGCTCATAGGCGCTTGGCCATACTAGGCTCTGTATCTCGACCAACTGGGCTCGCTCGTAGGTGCTCGGCCATAGTAGGCTCGGTATATAACTTACCATATGATGAGAAATTTTCCAATAGGGGCCTGCCCATCGATTATAGCTCGATGGTAATGAAAATACTGTAATTTTTTATGTGTGGACTCTCTGCTCTCTTGACTGAAAGAAGAAAATACTCAAATTAATATTGTACTTACAAGACTAGGAACAATATATGAAAATGCCTCGTTATCAAATTTTTATAATTAGGGGATCAAGCCAATATGAAAGAATGGCTAAGCCTTAATATTCTTGCAGTAGGGAACAAAATAATATGATGGTTTTGAAAAATATTGCACCGTACTCCTTCAAAACTGCAATATTTTACGTTACTATGATTTTAATAATTCCCGTTGGAATCGTTTCTGTTGCAAGAATTCACGTTGCCTAGTTTAAGGGTTAGAATCTGATTTGGAGTGTTTGAAAATGAGAAACTTAAAATTTGTTGGAATTGACAAAATGGCTAAAGTTCTGATCTAATCACAACTTATAAAATCTGCTAATGAAATGTGTCTCTTCTTTATTTAATGAGTATCACTCATGCTCTTTAAAACTTTCCACATAATCATAGTGACTTGTGAGTCATAATCCTTAGATGGGTTTGCTGCCACGTTATGGATTTTGTGCAATGATTAACCACCAATTATCTTAATCAACTTTTTAATCTCCCATTAATTAATTACCCATATAATTTCGAATTATCTCAAATTACTTAAAATACTACTCATATTAACACACTTTAAACATCATACTACCATGGTCATGTGGTATTTTATATGACACCCGTCAATAAATACAGAGTATTTTAGCTCGGGCCATATTTTATCCCACATGTTAAACTTGAACGAAAATTCATTTACTTTGACTTGCTTCCACTCTCACCTTTACCAATTTAATCATCACTTATTTGAAATATCATAATTCATATAATCTCAAAATAATCCCATTCCCGAACTTCCATTAATTTATTTATGGCATACTCTAGAGTACATGGCGCATTGTTATCAGACCCAGGAGAGCTACCAGTTGGGGTGGTTCAACTAGTTGTTGCTAAACAGTCCGAGGACAGATCCTTAATGTCAGCTGATGATGAAAACTTTTGACAGGTTCACCAAGTTGCTTCAGTGGACCCTCCAGGACTTCTTGGACCTCTGCCTTGCAACATGGGAATTGTGGAGTCCAATAAAGTTTATTTTACCGTCTTTCACACGCATGGTTTCACAGAGAAGTGGTGGTAGCTCTTTTAGCCGGCCAGCGTAGCGGGATCACGTCCATTCACAAATGCTCAGTTTTCACAGTTGTTCTTGGAAAATCATATTCCCTAAACTCAAACAGAGGAGTTGTGTAGTTAGTTCGAGCGCCTTTAGTAGGATAGCATTGTCGTTACTCAGTATAAGACCATATTTATTGTTTTGTCACGCCATACAGATATCATGATCTTTACTATATGGGAGAAGATGCGGGGATACATAGAAGGTCCTACATATGGCATCAAACTCAAGATCGCTAGAGAGACCGAGGCAAATATTTCTTTTACTCATGTAGTGGAGATTGCCAGGATGATTGAGCGCATTAGAGGCCTGGTGAGGGAGACGACATCTAACAAGAGGCCCCCTCATTTTGGAGGATTTAGTGGTGCCTCGTCTGTAACCACGGGTTTGTATGGTAGAGGCAATCCTACCAGGCCAGCATCATCAGCCTTACAGGCCACAAATGGTACTTCGGGCAACCATTGTACTTATGGACATCAATCTGAATAACTAGCACATAGTGCACCTCCAGCTCTTATTAGTGCACCTCCGATACAAAGCTACTAGGGTTTTTATTCGGTTTGTCAGGGACAACTCCAGGTTCAGCAGCCATGTCATAGAGGGCTTGTTATGTATGTGGATATCCGAGGCATATTGCAAGGTTTTTCCCTAGGTCGCGGAGCAACATTACACATTAGGTTACTCTGCTATAATTCCGACATCGGTAGCTCCACCACCTCTTAGCCATCTGGAGGTGAGGGTCTGGTAGCCCGAGGTGGAGGCCATTTTGTTAGAGGTAGAGGCCAGTCAGTGAGAGGTCTTCCTAGATATGGAGGACCATTTGGTGGGGCTCAGCCCCGTTGTTATGCATTTTCTACAAGACCTGAGGCGGAGTTGTTTGATACAGTTATCACAAGAATTATATCAATATGTCACGAACATGCTTCCATGTTTTTTGACACGGGTTCTACATATTCTTATATGTCCTCATATTTTGTTTCGCATTTGAGCATACCTCGTGATTCTCTTGATATTCCTATTTATGTATCTGCAACGGTTAGAGATTCCATAGTAGTTTATCGGGTATGTTTGTCTTGTGTTGTCACTCTTAATGGTTTTATGACTTAGTTTATCTTTTGTTATTGAATATCTTTGATTTTTAGGTCATTCATGCTAAGGATTGGTTGTCCCCATGTCATGCTATATTTGGTTGTCATGCTAAGACTATGACTTTAGCCATATCGATGTTGCCTGGATTATAGTGGAGAGGGACTCTTAGTCATTTCACTAGGGACTCTTGGTTGTACCCTATTTGTATTTAAGGCTCGTAGTAAGGTTGAGATGGGGTGTTTATCGTATTTGGCTTACATCCGGAATTACACTACAAAGGATCCTTCTATGGAGTCGGCACCTATTATGGGCGATTTTCTAGAGGTGTTTCCTAAAGATTTGCTGGGTATGCGACCCGACAAGGATATTGCCTTTTTTATTGATTTTGTCCCAAGCACTCAGCATATTTCTATTCCACCAATGGCTCTAGCTGAGTTGAAGGAATTGAAGGACCAGTTGCAGGATTTGCTTGACAAGTAATTTGTTAGGCCTAGTGTTTTGCCTTGGGTGTGTCAATGTCATTGATTAAGAAAAAGGACATATCAATGAGGATGTGCATATATTGTCGGCAGTTCAACAAGTTCACAATTAAGAACAAGTATCCATGCTTAGGATTAATGATTTATTTGATCAACTTTAGGGTGTCAAGATTTTTTCCAAGATTGAATTTTGATCTAGCTTTCATCAGGTAAAGGTTGGGCATCAAATGTCCGTAAGACAACTTTTATGACTTGTTATTGTCATTACGAGTTCATGGTGATGTCATTTGGTTTGACTAATTCTCCAACAACCTTCATGGATTTGATGAACCGAGTGTTCAATCCTTATTTTGTTTCCTTTGTGATTATCTTCATTGATAATATTCTGGTTTGTTCGCGTAGCAGAGAGGAGCATGAGCAACACCTACAAATTGTACTTCAGACTTTGAAGGATCAGCATCTATATGCCAAGTATTCGAAGTGTGAGTTCCAGTTATACCTAGTTGCCTTTTTAGGTCATATTGTGTCATCTGTGGGTATCAAGGTAGATCCCAAAAAAGTAGAGACACTTCAGAATTGTCCTAGACCTACTTCATCGACAGGGATTCAGAGTTTTTTGCGTTTGGGAAGTTACTATCTGTCACACCTCTTTTTTACTACCCCCTGAAGGGTACAAGGGGGTATAAAGGAGTTTTTCCAATTAAAGGACAATCGAAACGAGATTTATAATTAAAATTCAGAGTCGCCACTTGGGATATTTATGGTGTCCCAAGTCACCGGTTAAATCCTGAATCGATGAAAAGAATGACTTTGTTTACCAGTCTGCGAACCAAAAATCCGAGTAAGGAATTCTGTTAACCCGGGAGAAGGTGTTAGGCATTCCCGGGTTCCTTGGTTCTAGCACGGTCATTCAACTGTTATATTCGTCTTAATTATCTGATTTTGATACATTTTGAACCTATGTGCAAATTTTAGCTTTCAACCGCTTTTATTCACTTTTTAAAGATTATTGAACGTTGTTTAAAACATGTCTTTTGATCACGTCACATGAAATGCACCTGCAATCTGGAATATATTTTATTCAACATTTTGGGATTTGGATTTGGGTCAAATGAAATGCACACCCGAGTTTAAGAAGGTAACATTATTAAAAGACGCGCCTAAAGCAACTAACGCGTTGTTACCTTTGTGAGGGCCGTGGAAATTTGTTAAACGTCGCGCCTCGAATTCTAAATACTTTAAAGAAATAAATAAAGAGGGCCACGCAATTTTTCATTTTTGTTTGGCGTGGCGCACCTCAATTCCAATTTTAAAAGGAAAATTCTAGCTATGTCTTGGGGGGGCCTAAGTTATTCAATTGGGTTAACATGGCGCATTTTCGGTCTAAGAAAATACTAAATTAATTGATTGAATACTAATTTGTAATCACCCTAGCCAAAGTCCAAGCCAATTCAACAAAATAAGCTAATAATTAATACTTAGCGAAGCATGGTCCAATTCAAAAACCTGGGCCTTAAATGATTCCCAATAACATATTGCAAAAGCTACTGATTCCTTAAATGGTTTTAGACCAGGCCCCAAGAGGAGGCCCAATTCAAAGACAATGTGCAATTGCAAAATGGGACTCGGGATCGAGTCCCTACAGTGGCACAGCACAGCATACAAGCAAGTAATTAAACGGCCCTTAGTCGATTCCAAACAAAAGGAAAATCATCTAGAACTCAGGACGCCCTTTAACAATTAACTCATAGTCGACTAAATGGCAATCATCCAGAACCCATGAAATATCTTTTAGCTTTCAGATTTTATTAATTTAAGAAACAAGTGAACAATTAACACTTGTGGAAACTCAACACTAAGTAGTCACCCTGCAATTCTGTAAGGCTAATTTCAGAAGATGCATTCCTACGATTTCCTACATAATTTCAAAATCAATTTCGAATGGCAATTTCAGGTCTAAAACCGTGTAACAACATGAGTAATTCTATTTTGAAAATTTCCAATTCTTTGAAAGCTCATAAAAACATATCAACCATACTACATAAAGTGCAGCCCACAGTCCATAAGTATCACATGCCTTACTAAGGCCAAATATGAATATCTCATACTTATGTAAATCTAAACTTAGCAGCTAAATCAGATAGTATTTCATGCTAGGTCTTCACAATAAACTGAACCAAACATCAGCAACATGAAATGAAATTACACAATAGCCAAACAAAAACTGATTTATTTATTCCATTTTTCACTCATATTCACAAGACTCCTCATATTCAAGCAAACTTCAACTCCATCAAAATTTCGAGAGCATAGCTAGATAGGAATAGAATAGAGAAAATGAGGTAAGTCAGCAATAACAGAACAATAATCAATCGACCAAAATGTCAGTTAAATCCCAGCTTCAAACCCAGAATCGACACCCAGCAACTCAGAAGAAGGAGTTCACTCGAACAAAAATCCAACAGACTCCATAGACTCAACGAAACAGTAGAGGTTTTCTTCAACACAACCAGAACTCCAAAATCTTTTTCAATACAAAATCAAGCCATATTTTTCAAAGGATTCAAAATTTTTACTTGTAATCAGAGAATAACTTAAAATCCAAAGCAAACTTCTAATGGAATAGTGTTATAAAATTTCAACCGCCTCTTGTTTATTCTTGATTTTCTCCTCTAAGTCTTTCTATTTCTAGTATTTTTCAGACTCTCTCTTGTCTATTAATTCTCTCTTCTTCTTAAAGTTTCTTAACCTCTCTTAGATTGTCTCTGTGTCAATTCAACCACTAACTTAGTGCTCTTTAATTAGTCCATTAGTGTAACTACAACCCTACCACTTATTAGCAGCCTATTAACTTAGTGAATTCCCATAGGCATTCAATGAGTAGATTTACCACTAACAACTTATCTTTTTTCAGTTTTTAATCAACCACTAACTTAGTGCTCTTTAATTAATCCATTAGTGTAACTACAACCCTACCACTTATTAGCAGCCTATTAAATTAACTAGTGGAATTTCCTTAGGCTAGACTGCCTAAATTACCCCCCTAAGTTCCTAAGTATTCAATCTGAAAGTCCTAACTAATAATTCTCTTAAAACAAAGTTCCTAAGCAAACAGAACCAAATGGTATCAGTTTCTAAAATGGAATCAGAAAATAACTCACACATGAACAATCAGGATTGAAATTAGCAAGAAATCATCAATGAATGAACCTATTTGATATTCGACCTTTAACACAATCAACAAAAACATGGAATCAAAATACCATGGAAATATTACCACGCTGAATTCATAACGAATACTAGCAAACACAAGTTAACTGATTCGATTAAACCCTAAATGAAAAATAGAAATTCTAATTATCCAGATGGCAAGTGCAGATATTAACGATTAAATACGAAAGCTAATTAACCAACCTAAAATCAAAAACAAAACAAGCAGGACCAAATAAATTTAGCAGAAGAAACTAAAATTAATAGAAATAACTACAAAATAAGCAAATTAACCTAGAGGATAGAAACTAGGTTCTTATTCAAACAAAATTCCAGTAAGAAGGCATACCGATCGAACACACAGAAAAGAGAAGAATAAGAAGTGATATATAACTAAACATGAATATTAAAGAACTCACTGATTTGTCTTGGCCTTGCGACTGACTCTTCGATTTAAATTACCAAATAAGGCCAATCACTTGTTCTTTGTCAAGAACAAGTGATTAACTTTTGTTTTAGTGATAAAACTAGTTCTTTAAACTTCATGAGGAGCTGGAGTTTCAGATTTTGGGCTTGGCTTTCCGGACTCGAACCCTTGGATTTAAGATTCGAAGACTTCAGGCCGTGCTCGAGGGAAACGGGATACATATTTGGGAAGATGGGGGGTGAGGTGGTTGTAGGGTGTAATTTTGGTGTCGGTTTGAGGTGGCGGCTGTTAGGGTTTGTCCTTTCGAATCAATATTCGAAGAACTCTGGTGATATTCGAGGGTAACTGATTAAAAATTTGGAAAGAGGAGACCAAGGGGTTTCTGGGGTGTATTTTTTAGGTGGATTGGTGCCGGCGTCGACACCGGAAGGTGATGGGGAATGGTGGCGGCTAGTCGCTAGGGTTTGGATGAAGAAGATTAACGATGAAGCGGAGGGGGAGTTCTGAGGTGGCGGGGTCTGTTTGGACACTTATATACATGGGGTGGAATTGAATCCAGGTTGTTTGATCAAATGATATCAACGGCTTGGATCAATAAACTTATGGGAAACAGGGTCGTTTGGTCTTAGCAGGGGACTGGGTCGGTCCGGGGAAAACAGGTCGGGGTAGATGGGTAAGGCTATGAACCGTCGGATCAAGCTGATTCAATGGTCCAGATTGACACGACTAAAATGACGTCGTTTGGTCGAGGCTAGGTATGGACCAGGTTGGGGGATGGTATTGGGCTGGACTGGGGTGGGTTTTAGGGTAAATCCGTTTGGGCCTGAGAATTTTTGACCCAAATCCAGGCTCATCTTCATTTAATTCTTTTCCTTTATTATTTATTCCTTTTTCTTTCAAAATTGAAACTAAAATCCTAATTAAATTATAAAACCCAAATTAGCTCTAAGAATATTAATTAACTCTAATTAATAATTATCATAACTAATTAAATACTAAATTAGAAGAAACTCATACAATTTGATTAAAAACACAAAGATATGTCACTTTCTGTGAATTTTAATTTTTTGTAAAACATCTAATTATTAAGTAATTCCAAAAAATGTAAAAACAAATCCTAAATGCAGATGCTATATTTTTATATTTTTAATACATTAATAAAATTAAACATGTATACAAACATATGCAAACAATTAGGAAAATCGCACAGTAATTCCTAAAATAACACATAATTAAAGAAAATATCTAATTTTGGAAATTCATTTGAAGCAATTCATGTGAGGCAAAAATCACGTACTCACATCTGCCCCTCTTTGTCCGGAAACATGAAGAGTTTTCATGCAAAGATAAAGTGAGCTGATACGAGCGATTTTTGCTCGTTTGACTACTCCATGGGAAACTTTTTTTTTGAAAGAATTTGACCAAACCTCTGCTTCAAAGGTTCCCTACACATCCTTGGCTATAAAGAAATCAGGTCAATGTAGTTTGGGAATTTCGGTAGCTGGGACTACCATGAAGCTGTGGTTTCAGTGTTACTCCTGCTGCTGCTGCTACTGCTTACTGACCTCCTTATTACACCATAACAAAAATAAAAAAAAGCTAGACTAAGCTATAATCTATGCTTTACAAAGTTTTATTCTTAAACGTGTTCTTGTGATTCTTGTTGCCTTGTTGACTTGTATTCTCCCGGTGAAAATCCTTTGTTGCCGCCTTGAATGGTAACCTGAGATGTTTTCCCTTGCCCCAGGTGGGCTCCTGGATGCTAAACTTGATATGTATTCCCATGCTTTCCAGGCGAGCTCCTGACTTGAAAACTTGAATGTATTAATCCACTATCTAGGCGGGCTCCTATCTTCAAAACTTGAACGTATTCCTCTGCTATCCAGGCGGGCTCCTGTCTTCTAAACTTGAATGTATTCCTCTGCTATCCAGGCGGGCTCCTGACTTCAACACTTTAATGTATTCCCATGCTATCCAGGCGGGCTCCTGACTTCAAAACTTGAATGTATTCCTCTACTATGCAGGCGAGCTCCTTACTTCAAAACTTGAATGTATTCCTCTGCTATCCAGGCGGGCTCCTGACTTCAAAACTTTAATGTATTCCTCTTCTATCCAGGCGGGCTCCTGACTTCAAAACTTGAATGTATCCCTCTACTGACCAGGCGGGCTCTTGACTACTTGATCCTGAACTGATTTTTCTCCTTAACATCCGTGTTGTTCTTCCATGTTCTTCAGACGGGTACATGACTTTAAAAAAATAGACAAACAAAACAAAAGAAAATTTTCTACCCCAGTTTGATAACTGTTTGGTACTTACTCTTTCCTCGTGGAAAATTTCTCCACCATCAATAACATTTCCTGCTCATGTTTCAAATCAAAGAAAAACTTGGTCAGTTTAGAGTGGGATGATTGGTTGTGATACTCTTGCTGGGGATGGTTTTCCCCTCTCTCCTTTCCATGCTTTGTTTTGTCCGACCGCCTTGAACACGGACAAAAATTTCTATCCTCCTGACTATTCCTTAGCCACAACTTCCGAACTGTTGGTTCCACTTCTAACATTCTTATCTGTCCCCATACCTTTTCATGAAATCTTAAACCATTCCATCATTTGAACTTTCAATGACGCCTTTTACGTCCTATTTCCTTATCTTCGGCCTATTTTAGCCACACTTAGCTTCGCACCATATTGGAAACTGGTAGTAAACTCTTAAAATCCTTCTTATTTGTTAAAGACAAACTATTATAGAAAAAAAAAAACCTTAGCCAAAAGAAATGAAATGCGATGATTTCAGAAGATAGAAAATAAAAAGAAAATCTTCCTTTAGAAGACTGTTTGAGAAAAGAAAAGGACTTATCTGAATGGGATAACTGATCCCAATGATCATGTTGTGCATTTCGGATTAATTAACCAAGTCTATTAAATCAATCAGCTTTCTGATTGTCTTGGTTTGCGCTTCCAGCTTTCTACAACCTAATTCTTTTGCTGAATTACCATCTTTTTCGGCTTGGTGCTTTGACGTATCTTTTTCGTCAACCTTATCTCATTTGTTCCTTTCTCAATTCCTTATTGCCTTATAGTGCCCTTTCGAGGGGTTTTCCTCGATAAGACTCTCATTTTTATTTCTCTCAACTCTCGCTGCCTTATGGTGCCTGTGAGGGTTTTCACCGATAAGACTCTCTCATTTTTATTTCTCTCAACTCCCGTCGCCATATGGTGCCTGTGAGGGTTTTTACCAATAAGACTCTCTCATTTTCACTATTTTTCCTGCTTGGATCAAACTGTTGTCCCTGATATGAATCACCTCTATTTGCTGGAGTTGGCATCTCTCGAAGACTTATCCGGAGGTCTTTCTTTGGTCAGTAATGCGGGTTCTTGGCTATGTTTGGAAAGAAAAGGGTATCAAAAAGGCTCAAATGCCTCTAAAATGGGATAGAATTACAACTTTTGGAATCTGATTTCTTATCACAATCACAACTTCTACCCCAGTTTTTTGCTTGGGGATCTTTTTAATTTTTGTTACACTATGACCGAGCCGTGAAGCTGCCTACGTATCCTTAAAAGGAATCGGTCAAACGTAGTTCACACGCAAATTTCTTTCTTTCTTGTACTTTCTCTCTTCTTCTTTTTTTCGCTTTTCTCTTTCCTCTTTTTCTTTTCTTTCTTTTCTTCTGATTCAAAAAGAGGGGCATAAAAGAAATAAATAAGGCTCAAAAGGGGGAATAAAGGGTAAAGTGTTTAGATAGCTGAACAAATTGCCTTCGTCATTTCATTCTTCAAAACAATGCCAAATACAAACAATCAACAATTATACCAAAGAAATCATACATAATATCTCTTGACTACATCAGAATTGATAGCCATGTCTATGCACCTTCCTTCGATGTATGTTAAAGATAAAGCACCATTGGACAATACTCTAGTCACGATGAATGGCCCTTGCGAATTCGGGGTGAACTTGCCTTTTGCTTCAACCTGATGTGGAAGTATACGTTTCAGCACTTGATGACCCACCTCAAACTTCTGTGGACGCACCTTTTTGTTGTATGCTCTTGCCATCCTCTTTTGATATAATTGGGCATGGCACACAACTGCCAATCTTTTTTCGTCAATCAAGCTCAACTGCTCCAAACGGGTTTTGACCCACTCATCATTATCAATCTCAGCCTCAGCGACAATCCGAAGGGACGAGATTTCAACTTTCGTAGGTATCACTGCTTCAGTGCCATAAACCAACAAATAAGGAGTTGCACCTACTAAAGTACGCATAGTAGAGCGACAACCTAATAGTGCAAATGGTAACTTTTCATGTCATTTCCTGGAACCTTCTACCATTTTCCACAATATCTTCTTTACGTTTTTGTTGGCCGCCTCGACCGCTCCATTTGCCTTGGGACGATATGGGGTGGAATTGCAATGTGTAATCTTAAACTGCTGACATACCTCTTTCATCAAATGGCTGTTGAGATTAGAACCATTATCTGTGATGACCACCTTTGGGATTCCAAATCGACAGATGATATTTGAGTGAACAAAATCAACCACTGCTTTCTTAGTTACACACTTAAAAGTTTTATCCTCAACCCACTTGGTAAAATAATCAATGGCCACCAGAATGAATCTGTGCCCATTGGATGCTGCTGGCTCGATTGGTCCAATGACATCCATGCCCCAAGCAACAAAGGGTTATGATGCTGACATCGTGTGCAATTCTGATGGCGGAGAATGAATCAGATCTCCGTGTATCTGGCACTGATGACATTTGCGCACAAAACTGATACAATCTCGCTCCATGGTAAGCCAATAATATCATGCTCGTAGGATCTTCTTCGACAATACATATCCGCTCATATGTGGTCCGCAGACTCCCGAATGTATTTTCGTCATGACAGTCGTGGCTTGTCTAGCATCTATGCATCTTAGCAATCCAAGGTCTGGTGTTCTTTTGTACAAAACACCTCCACCGAAGAAAAACCCACTCGCCAACCGTCAAATTGTTCTCTTTTGATCTCCCGTGACTTGCACTGGATATATCCCTATCCTGATGTACTCCATGACATCATGGAACCATGGCTCGCCGTCAAGTTCTTCTTATATCATGTTTCAATAAGCATGCTGATCGCGGACTTGAATATGCAAGGGATTGACATAAGCTTTTATTGGATGGTGTAACATTGCTGCCAAGGTATCCAAATCATCGGCAACCTCATTATGTACCCTTCGAATATGTTTGAACTCCACTAATCGAAACCATTGACAAAGATCATGTAAAAATTGTCGGCACGGTATGAGCTTCAAATCTCATGTTTCCCATTCTCCTTGGATTTGATGTACCAGAAGGTCCGAGTATCCCAAGACCAAGAATTCCTGGACATCCATGTCTGCAGCTAGCCTTAAACCCAAATTGCATGCCTCGTACTCAACCATATTGTTGGTACAATCGAAATGAAGCTGAGCCGTAATAGGATAGTGATGCCCTGTTTCAGAAATAGGCACAACCCCTATTCCAACTCCTTTCATGTTTGCAGCCCCGTCAAAGAAGAGTTTCCAACCTGGTTTTTCCATTAGTTCCAACTCATCAATATGCATCACCTCTTCATCAGGAAAATAAGTCTTCAATGGCTCATATTCTTCATCGACCGGGTTCTCGGCCAAATGGTCGGCCCGTGCTTGGGCTTTTATTTCAGTTCTCATCACATAGACAATGTCAAACACTGTGAGTAAAATCTGCCATTTTGCAAGTCTCCCTGTGGGCATGGGCTTTTGAAAGATATACTTCAACGGATCCAAGTGAGACATGAGGTAAGTAGTGTAGGACGACAGATAATGTTTCATCTTCTGCGCTACTGAAGTTAAGGCACAACATGTCCTCTCAAAGTGAGTGTACTTAACCTCATAAGCCATGAAGTTCTTGCTAAGATAGTATATGGCTTGTTCCTTCCTGCCGGTGATGTCATGCTGCCCCAGTACACAGCCAGACGAAGTTTCCAAGAACGTTAAATAAAGAATCAAAGGTCTTCCTGGTTCAGGTGGAACCAACACAGGTGGATTTTACAAGTACCCCATTATCTTATCAAATGCCTCTTGACACTCCTCAGTCCATTTGACCGCATCATCTTTCTTCAACAATCTGAAAATAGGTTCACAAGTTGTTGTGAGCTAAGCAATAAACATGTTTATATAGTTCAGCCTTCCTAACAGAGTCATCACTTCAGTCTTGTTCCTTGGAGGTGGTAATTCATGGATGGCTTTTATCTTTGATGGGTCCAACTCAATGCCTCGCTGCTGATTATGAATCCCAATAGCTTTCCGGACGGAATACCAAATGCGCACTTGGTAGGATTAAGCTTGAGGTCGTATCTATAAAGCCTTTGGAAGAATTTCCTCAAATCCCCAACGTGGTCGGCCGCATGCTTTGATTTTATGATCACATCATCAACATATACCTCAATCTCCTTGTGTATCATATCATGAAACACAGTAGTCATTTCCCTCATGTAAGTTGCCCCGACATTCTTCAAACCAAATGGCATTAGCCGGTAGCAATAAGTTCCCCATAGCGTGATGGTGGCCGTCTTTTCTGCATCTTCCTCATCTAGTAGAATCTAAAGATACCCGGCATAGAAATCCACGAAAGATCCAATCTCACGCTTTGCACAATTGTCAATCAAGAGGTGGATATTGGGTAATAGGAAGTTATCTTTTGGGCTTTCTTTGTTGAGATTGTGATAGTAGACGTATACTCTGATCTTGCTGTCCTTATTCGGTACTGGCACAACATTAGCCAGCCAACCAGGATATCGAGTGACCCAGATAACCTTTGCATCCAACTGCTTGGTTATTTCTTCCTTAATCTTCATACTCATATCAGTTTTGAATTTTCTCAATTTTTGCTTGACAGGAGGGAATGTCGGGTCAGTGAGAAATTTATGAACCACTAAATCAGTGCTTAAACCTGGCATGTCGTCATATGACCATGGAAAAACGTCTTTGAATTCACTAAGTGCTTTGATTAACTCTTCCCTGATACTTGGTTCAAGATGGATGCTTATTTTAGTTTCTCTAATGTTATCTGTGTCCCCTAGATTGATGGCTTCTGTATCATTTAAGTTTGGTTTTGGTTTTTGTTTGAAGCGACTTAGTTCCTTACTAATATCTTCGAAGGCTTCATCCTCATCATATTCTGGATCATTCTCATCATATTCTACTTCTTGCACTTTTATTTTGGAGTCAGATTGATTTTTTAGACTGGGCTGAGGATCCCTTATGCATGCCATGTCATTAAGATCGGTGTAAAGTGAACTGTACAGAAAAGAAAAGAAAAAATAAAAATAAAAATATAAGGAATAATGAAGAAGAGAAATTTCATTTTATTGGAAGATACAGGATAACAAGGTTTGCACACTTTAAATAAACTAAAAAAAATCTGGATTACAATCCTAGAATAATCCAGACAAACTTGAAGGAAAATCACAGCGAACTACCAAGACTCCTTCCGATTGGGGAGAGGATTAGCCTTCCAATTATTGATCTTTGTTTCTGGCCCTACAAATTGCACTTCCGTGTTTCTAGGACCTTCTCCACTTTCCACCATGTTTACATCTTTTAACAAATTCTCAAACCTCTCTATCAACTCTTTATCAAGATCGATCACAGGACCGGGAATTGTTGTCACTGGGCATCTTGTGGTACCAGGCTTGCCAAATGATCTGGAGAGACGTGGTACCGGCTTGTCAGCTTCCTAGCTCTTCTGATGTCTGCGGCTGTGGGCTTGAATCCTAGACCGAATGTTCCCAAGTTTTCATGGAGGGATATCGGCTGTATGATGCCTTGCAAAGATTAACCCAAACCTTTTCCAGGCACAAAACCATTTCTCAACATTTCATGGGCTACCATGACAGATGCGGAGGTTATCTTTGAATTCGGAATGTATTTCCCCTCTGGAATTTTCTCGACCAATGTTGTGTCAAAAACCTGGTAAACCCATAGCCCCTTGTCATCTTCTACTTCGATGAATGGTATAATGACGTTACTCTTGATGTGCAGATTATCCTCACCATGCACCACAATTTCTTGTCGGTCCCATTCAAATTTAATCATCTGATGCAAGGTAGATCGTACTGCCTTAGAGGCATTAATCCAAGGCCGCCCCAACAAAAGGTTGTAAGAGACTGCCACATCCAACACTTGGAATTCCATAGTAAATTCCACAGGCCTTATCGTCAGCTCCAACAGTATATCCCCGACCGAATCTTTGCCTCCACCGTCAAACCCCTGAACACAAATGTTGTTCTTGTGGATTCTATCTTTATCCACTTTCAATTTGTTCAACATGGAGAGAGGGCAAATGTTTGCACTAGACCCATTGTCGATCAAAACTTGGGTAACCACAGACTCTTCGCACTTCACTATAAGATAAAGGGCCCTATTATGCTCGGTACCTTCTTCCGGTAACTCATCATCAGAAAAAGTAACCTTGTTCACCTTAAATATCTTATTTGCTATCTTTTCCAAGTGGTTCACTGAGATATTGTCAGGAACGTGGGCCTCGTTCAAGATTTTCATCAATGCCTGACGATGTTCATCTGAATGGATCAACAGTGAGAGTAATGAAATATGGGTTGGCGTCTTCTTCAGCTGCTCTATAATAGAATAATTATGCATTTTCATCTTCTTCAGGAACTCTTCTACTTCCTCTTCAGTCACGGATTTCTTCACCGATGCTAAATTATCTTTAGCTTTTCTCAGTTTTGCTGGAGCAAAACACCTTCCGAGTGAGTTAACCCTTGGGCTTCGCAAACTTCCTCCTTAACTTCCTTTCATTTATAGGTTACTATCACTTGTTCATAGTTCCAAGGAACAGCCTTGCTGTTGATTACTGGCAGTTGAGTCATTGGTTTTATAATAACAGGCTCTGTGCGAGCGCCCTTCACGACTACAACAGGTTTACTTGCTACCCCTGGTACCACCACTTTAGCATTTTCTGGTTTCACTATAATGATACTTAACGACCCCTTTTCGACTACCACAACCGGCTTATTATCTGTCCCTTTCAACTGGGTCACTGATTCTCCACTGGTTGACTTTTCACTTGGCTTGACTTCGCTGGAACGAATCATCATTACCGTCTGTGAGGGTTTCTTAGGCTCCTCTCCTTTGTTTATCAACTTGATCATATGGGTCTCATGATGAGTCGGCAACTGATTCTGATTAATATTAGGTGCCTCTGGGCCTAAACCTCGATCTGATAGGTATCGATGAGCTCTTGAATCGTTGTTTTCAATTTCCAGCACTTCTTTGTGTCGTGCCTTAGGGCACCTAAAAAATATTCACAACTCACCGAGTGGTCGAGATTTCTTGGCGGGCGATTTGACAGTCTAGGCTCAATCGGATTTAGCATGCCCAACTATCTCAGCCTGTGGGATAGACTGGTATACGATTCTCCTAACGGAGTGAAAGTTTTCTGCTTCTGCAACCTCTCATTCTTGAAGGCTTGGTTTGGTCGAAAACCGGTTCTAGGGGGATTTCTGTAAGCTTTTGGGGGTGGATTTATGTTTTGTGGGGCTGGGTATGGATTTTGTGGAGTAGGCGCATGCCATTGTGCGTGAGCAGGGGGTTGGGTGTAGGTTTATGCGTGATGAACGGAAAAATGGGGATCTTGCTGTAGGTAGTAGTGTTGTGGTAGGCCATATGGAGTGTGAGGGTAAGTTTGGTGATACGGTCGAGGTTTGTTGTAGTAACGTTAAGGGTAGTAACGTTAAGGGCCCCTGGATCCGCCCAAAGCTCCTGACTCAATTGTCGCTACATCCTCTTTCTTCTTTTTCCCAAGTACACCCAAAGTACCGCTTTGAATGGGCTGGGTAGTTGCTTTGATTGCTGCATAACTCATGATCTTGTTGGACTTAAGTCCCTCCTCAACAATGCCTCCCATTTTTACAACCTCATTAAACGACTTGCCTATTGCTGACACCAAGTGACTAAAATAGGTAGGTTCCAATGCTTGCAAGAAATAGTCAACCATCTCACTCTCCTTCATTGGAGGGTCAACCCTCGCGGCTTGCTCTCTCCAACGGAATCCCTATTCTCTTAAGCTCTCTCCGGGCTTCTTTTCAACCTTTGTCATTGACAAATGGTCTGTATTAATTTTAAGATTGTATTGGAAATGGCAGGCGAAGGCTTGGGACAAATCATCTCAGGTGTACCACTTGCTGTGATCTTGTCTAGTATACCATTCCAATGCTAATCCGCTCAGACTTTGGCTGAAATATGCCATCAATAATTCATCTTTTCCGCCCGCTCCTCTCATCTTGCTGCAAAACCCTCTTGAGTGCGCCACTGGGTCCCCGTGCCCATTGTACAAGTCAAACTTGGGCATTTTGAATCCCGCCGGCAATTGTATGTTTGGAAATAAACATAAGTCCTTGTAGGATACACTCACATGTCCTCCCAATCCCCGCATATCTCAGAATGATTGCTCTAGGCTTTTCATTTTTCTGAACATTTCCTCCTGTTTGGGATTTTTGGATGGTTTTTCCGTTCCTATCGGGAGGTCAAAATGTGGAGTATAAGTGTAGGGTTCAGGAGCTTTGATAGTGGGCTCTGGTGGGTAATACTGGTTGTCTTGAGCCAAGAACATAGGCTCGCTAGAGGATGTGTGGGGTACAAATGTTGGAGATGCCATAAAAACCGGTGTGATTGGAGGAGGAGGGTAGGGAATTGGTTTTGGTGGTGGAGCTTGGGGTGTGTGAGAAGTGGTTCCCTTGGTCCAGGCTTAATACATCTCGGCCATCTGCTGTTTCAGTTTGTGCATTTCTTTTTTCATTGTATTCACATCCAACTCTTCTACCTTGGCGCTTGTCTCTCTATCTAAACTAGACATGATGATTTCTCCTTTGGATCTAGTTTGGTAATGGTAGTGTGCCAGTATGGTTAAGTGAAATAACTGTAGAATTTTGGAAATAAAAGCAAACTTGTTAGTCATTAGTGTTTAACAGATATGCAATCATACATTGTGATGCAATGCACCTAAGCATTTAGCCAGTTCTATCATGTATTTGTTTGGTTTCTTGCGCCATCCTGGCTTTTCCTAATTATATCTTTATTTGGTTTCTCCTCATCTTTCTTTATTTGATTCTCTCTTTTATTTTTTTTTATTTTTTTATTTTTTTTTTGTGTTGTGGTCGAATCTTATGGAGATTGCCTACATATCGTGACTCCGCATGAATCAAACCGAGCGTAGTTCTGGCAGATAAAAATGTAACAAAATATTTTGGAATTTTTAATTTTTTATAAAAATTAAATACTCAAGACTCAAAAGCAATTAACAGACTCTGAACAGATGGAACTACTTGACTCAAAGAACTAACAAATTCCGACAGACTTCAAAAATAGAAAAGTACAGACTCAACAATCACGAATACATTAATGCCTCTAAAACCTCTAGGGCCTGCGGGGCATCATTCAGCCTCGCCGCGGGCCTATGCGAAATATCCCCTTGGATCCTTTCCAAATCCTTCATGATTTGTTGAACAAATGTCATCACCGCCACAAAGAAAGTGGTGCGGATCATGTCTTCACATGCTCGGCACTTCACAACAATATAATGAGCAATAGCTATGATCCTCTCTATGATCCTACCATTCTCTTGAAGCAACCGCCCTATCTGCTGATTCTGGGCTTCTATCACTTTGGAGTCATGAAGGAGTTGATTTTGTAACTGATGCATTTCTTCTTCCATCTCAGCCATCAGATCATAACAGTGATCCCTATCTGCTTTGAAATCTCTAGCCTGTTTTACTACCTCATCCTCGAGAGTGGCTATCGTTTTTCTTAGGATAGTTATGACCCCTTCATGATCAATCTTCATTTGTCGCACAAACCGTGCCCGCTCTTCTGCCTTCTTTGTCCATTTTACCTGGATTTTTGCTAGACTAGCTTTAGATTTTTCCAGGTCTTCTTGACACTCGAGGGCTTTCCTTTTTCGACCACTTATGAGTCTTTTATCAGCCCAGCTTCTTTCTGGATTTCTGGAAGCTATTTTCATCTTCTGGATCTGAGCTCGAAGGGCCTCATTTTCTTGAGCTAATTTTTTCTTTTCTCCTTCTTCTGCAGCGGTTTGAACACCATTTTCAAATTGAAGCTCCATGACTCGCCTTTCCAACTGTCTTATTTTGGCCATGTACTTGTTTTCTTTGGTCAACCAGTCCCATTGCACATGTGCCCCATTGGTGAATTGTTGGACATGAGGTATCTTTGCGGGCCTCTCGGGGATCTGGAATCTTTTTCCGAACCAAATAGCATACTTGGGATCTACCTCACCTCTGGCTAAATCCCGAACTATGGTCTCAGGCTACAAGAATCTGCATTGATTCCACACCTTGTGAAACCTTCCTTCCGGAAATGTGTCCTTTGGACTCAATTCTATGGCATATTTACTCAAATCTTCGTCGAGGGGAACGGTTTGAAATCTGCCCAGTTGACACTATTGATATCCAATTTTTCCCTATATATTTTCTATATATACTCAAATACTTTCAAAATAGTATATGTACGCATATATAAGCATTCCCAAAAGTTTTGGTATTTTTCCTCAATTTTTAAGGTTTTTGAGAATCAATTTGTTGTCTATTTTAACAGTACAAAATCCAAAATTATTCCCAAAATTATTATTTTTAGGTGAATAACTTATTTCATCCCATATTTACAAAAAAATATAATTAATATGGTTTTTGCATATTTTTACTAATTTACTTGGCATTTCTAAAGCTAAATTGTATATAATTGCAATTGTAGCCTATTTTGTAATTAATAGTATGTTATAATTATAAAATTAGTATCAGTATTTTTAATTGAACATTTGTATGCTATTTATTGATTCAACAATTTCAATTTCTTTCAGAAATCCTTTATTATTTTTTTTTATAAATTAAAAAGGGGAAATTGGCTATTTAAAACTTGGCCAGATTTCATTACAATTTTAGCCAAATTGCGTTTCAATTTTAGCCCAAATTAACCCCCAAGTTAACCCAATCTCCGACCCATTTAACCTAACCCAATAACCCATTTGAACCGACCCGCCCGAGTTACTTCTAATCTAAGTCGTTGATCGTTTTGATCAATGGCCTAGATTACCACTTTCCTTTTTTAATTCCATCACCTTAACCTAATCCCCTCATTTCATTTTGATAGCCTCCCTTGAACTCCCTCATCTCCCAGTTCTCTCTCAACCCCTCTCAGAAACCCTAGCCGCCACCTTCCAAACACTACCTAAATCGATCAAATCCATGGCCTCCATAGCCATTGATGGCCTGTATCTACCTCACGTGATTCCTACACATTTGATTACCATGGTTTCAAGGTCAAACCTTGAAGAATCTTTGCCCAGACTTTGTCAGATTCGAAGATTCCGGCCATCTCCGGCCTTGCTCTGGTGGCTCTTGGTCTTCTGAGCCTGTTTCTGACTTCATCCGACTTAGATCGGATTTTTTCCAAGCCTTTATCATTTTAGGGTTCTTCTGAAACCTTAACCATTCGAGGTTTCCTCCAATTTATTTTTAGATCTGTTGTGTATTCATGCTCTATCTGAGTTTTTGAACGATTTTCCTAATTTTTCTTTCAAAAAATTACTTTCAGAAGTTACTTCTTCCCGATTTAGGGTTTCTGAAAATTTTCAAAATGTTTCTCCTACTCTTTTTCTTCTTTTCTTTGTGTGTATCTGTCTATGCTATGTTTGTATGCTCTCTTTTCTACCTATCATGTTCTTTTCATGTATCTTTATGTTGCCTTATTATGCATGTTCTTCTATTGTGCTCCGTTCATTCTTCTACTAGTTTCTATGCCATGTTTATCTTAGTGTTCGTTTACCCCTGTGTTCCTTTACTGTGTTTTCTAGTGAGCTTTTAATTCTTTATTTTGCCTTCTTCTGGACTTTTTTTTGAGTTCTTTGATTAAACATGTTTCTTCTACTATTCTCCTAAATGCTATACCATCTCTCCTCTCTTCTGAACCTATTTGAGTTCTGAGCTTTCTCTTAAACTTATTCTTTACAATTTTGGCACTCTACTGCCCCTAGTTTGCTACTTGTTTTGCGTGTTTCCTCAGGGAACCCTAAAAGAGTTCCCTAAGCCTATTGCAAAGGCTTGCCTTCTCGCTTCTATATCTTACTCGGATTAAAACCCTAGGGTTTGGGTCTTTGCAAGTTTGACTCTAGGGTTCTACTCTAAAAGACCTTGGGCTCTCGAATTCATGCAGAGTTTACAATAAATTTGGAATTTCCTATTTATGAATTAAAACCTCTTATGACCGTCTCTTTTGTTTGATACTAGCATGCTTATATACGAGGGTTTTTCTTCTAAATTGATTATTTAGCTTGTGATTGATTTCAATCTCCTTTTACTAAGGCTTGATTGATTTTTGTTACTGATTTTTACAACTTAACCTCTTTTCCCCTTTTTCCTGACTAAGTTCATTCAAAGGCTTTTAAATTTCTAGCTGTTTGATTACTGTATTTTCCTTATTCTCTCAAAACCGTGTACTATAGGCTTCTTACCTTAAATAGACTATATGAACTTACCCCTATTATGCTACTCTGAAAAGGTTTTCATTACTTTCCTTTCTTTTATTACTCATCCCCGTTTGAAATCAAATCCCTTCGACTAAAGGAGATCCTCTTTGATTGACTGAAATTTTATTTCCTTGCCATTTGGTTTACTCGTTTCTGCACTATAAAAAAGAGGGTTCTTTCTGCACCTTTGAACAAACAAAATAAAGAACAGAGGAAAAAAGAAAACAGAAAGAACAGAGGAAAAAAAAAAGAAAAACACAGACACAGACTTCTGAATTAAGAGCACGTTTTCGAATACTTCTCACTTTCAAATACCTTCTATACTATTACTTTCTCGACTGAGCACCCTGCTCCCTTTCACTTTACTGTTTGGAACATTCTTGAGCTCCTCTTGAACTCACAACAATTGTGGAGGAATTGACTGCTGGCTACTTGTTTGCTTTTGTTGTTTGTTGTTCTAAACTTGCAACTGGTATGTCTCTCTAGTTACCCTCTAAACTATGCGTTTATTTTATGCCATGCTTTCTTGCACTATGTGGTCATTCTAGTCTGTTATGCTCTCCTTCCCCTATACTTCTGCACCCTTAGTTTGTTATATTTTCTTGCTTTCCTTCTGTTTCTATAGATGCTTGTCTATGCGAGTCCCTTCCCTTTGGCCCCCTCTTGTGTGTGAGTGCAGTTCTGAGTCATGGTAGCATCCTATTATTGCCACAAATGACTTAGAACAAGGTTCTCTTGAACCCCTACTCAAATGCTTTCCCATTCCATCTCCCCTTTATGTGTTGGGCTTTAACTTGGGCCTGGTAGTGTCCTAATCACCACTCAGACCCTACGTTTGACTCCCCAGAGTCTGCTCCTATTTGTTTGACCTAAGCAGGGGATCAGGGGTATGCCAGCCTATGCCATGGCTGGGCATGACCAACCTCTGCTATGGTTCCTCTCTCACTTTGCACTCATTCCTAGTTTCCTAAGTTCTACCCCCCTTTGGTAAGCCATGCTTTAGGACCCTAGAGTTCCCTTTGAACTTGTATGCCTGAGGGCTGGCAATTCCACACTTGCACTATTCTATTACAATATTTATTATTCAGAGTGTAAGCATTGCATGGGGTACTGGAGGCTCCTTGGAACTTTGAAACACTCTGAGTAAGAGAGGGCCTTGGAATCTGGAATCCGGATTTGGTGAAACACATGCTATTGGATATTGAGATTGAATTAGGCTACTCGGATCTAGCTGTAGGCGGTGATGTAATTTTAATGGTTTTCTTTCTTTCTTCTGATTCTGTAATAACCTTGTAAAAAGAACTCGGGAAAATATTAGTAAAGGGTGTGGGAGGGGTTTACTTTATTTATAAAAGGTAGAAACCATGCCCATAGGACCAATGTTGTTATTTAATCATTTAGATATCATGCCTATAGGTTCAACGCTTTAAATCTTTTAGATATCATGCCTATAGGTTCAACGCTTTAAGTCACCTAGAGATCACGTCTATGGGCTTTTGCATTCTTTTCAATCATTTAGAAATCATGTCTATAGGATTTAATGTTCAACCACGCCGCAAATCAGCAGATATCCTGTCTATAGGATCTAATAATCAAACAACGAATTGCATATAGAAATCATGCCTATAGGAAATGCCTAAACGCTAGGAAAATTGTAGGTTAATATTCATTTCGTAACCAGTTTAATCGCAATAATGTTTCTTTAATCAGGACATAGACAATCTGCCTATAGGGTTTAATGCTTTATCATCTTGCAAATCATTAGAAACCCTGTCTATATGACTTAATATTCATGTAAGAAGTTGCATATAGATACCATGTCTATAGGAAATGCATACACGTTAGGCAAAACTTTAGGATAACCAAACCCGCCATTTATTTACCCACTCTGTAATAAGTTCTAAAATCTAGAACAAGTCTGTCTCGCTTAATATGTTTGAGTAATAATAACTGGGTAATTGGTTTTAATGTTTCAGTGTCGCGTTTTCAATATAAAACTCTTATGAGCCTGCAATGCTTTTAAAATTTCTGCAAATCTGTCCGAAGCAATTCTTGTAAATTTTCTGCTCATCTCTTGAAGCTATCTTTCAAACTGTCCTTTAATTCACTCTTTCTTTTAAGGTGTTCTGCATTTTTAACTCTCCTGCATTTTTACTCAAACAAATCTGCAGATTCCAAAGTCATTTATGAACTTCTGCGATTTTCAACTTCTTGTTTAAATTCTTACGCATTAGGCTATTGTCTGAAATCAGTGCTTTCTAAATAACTCATTTAAAATGCTTCAATTTTTTGACAATTGGATCCGAGTTTCCTAACGCAGACTTTCTATCTAGTTCTATGTTTTAAACTGGTCCGTCCGCTGCTTAAGTTTTAATTTTAAGACCAAACCAGTATGTGCAAGGCATGTTAAACTAAGTGTTATCTGATTTATGGGGTTTTATGTGAGCCTTGCATGTTTGCTTGTCAATCCCCTTATTTGCTATTTGTTTTGGTTGTCGCTACTAGAATTTTGTCCTTTTAAACCCCATATATGTCTGTACCCCTTTCTTCCCCTTTAGGACTAGAAGTCCTAATACCCCAGGACTGATAGGTTGGGACGAGTATTAGCATGCAATAAGTAAACTAGACTAATCGCGTTTAATACATTAACGGGGTGGGAAGGGTAGAATATGGATATGATGACCGGTGCGCTAATATCTCGTGTGACCCCTCTTTGAGGAGTGATTGCTGGGTATTGTACCGATGTGATCCATATTGTATTTAAACCTAGGACCTCTTTCCCCATTTTTTACTTGTATAATGTTTTTTTTTTTAAAATTTATGTTCCAATTAATCCTTCTCTTTTAAAATCACTTATGTCCTTTCCCTTCTTTTTCTAAAATTTTAAATTTTGTCTATAACTACTATATGAAAATCTCATGTGTTTCTTTCTACTCTTCTTAAAGTCACAACTAAGCATGGCCGGGAACCACACTAGTGGATCTTGAGGGGTGCCTAACACCTTTCCCTCGAGATAATATCAAGCCCTTACCCGAACTCTGGTTTTTCTTTAAAAGAATCTTCTTCTTTTTTTAAGTGTCCTAATGCACTATAATCATTAGGTGGCGACTCTTCAAATTCCATAACCCGATTCCTCAAAAGGGAATGAGAGTTGTTTTGTCCATAATGTCGTAAACCCGATTTCGCCTTAGAAAAAGGGGGCGTCGACAGCATGGCGACTCTGCTGGGGATATTTTTTTTAGGCTTTTACCATTGCATGCTTTTGTGACTTTATTGCTTCCTTAATCGCTTTTATTTCCTGCATTCAATTATTTCATCATGATTACTAACTTAGCTCTTCATGTTTTTCCTTTCTCTTAATCTCTTTCTTTACTGCCTTATCATTATTTCGATTCCGTAGTAATGTTTTGAACATTTATTGTAATCTTTACTTTATGAACGTGAAAATACATGCTATATGCTTTATTCTTGTAACTACATTCTTCAACATCATATTCCACTCGTGCCAAATAAATACTTTAGCAACACTTATAATGAGAGGTTGCGCGCTTCCAATACTATCAAACCCCTAAATGTGGCAAAGGCATATTTGCGGTAAAACCAGTCGATCAACGGTGTAGTCGACGGTTCCACGCCTTTCCCTCTTGAGTTGTCCGCTCAAGGGTACCTTGTCTAACATTTCAAAAGTAAAAACCTTATTCCATTAAACTGTTCATGCATCATGGTCAATCCTAGCCGAGTCAGCTATGTTGTCCACATAATGACTCATTAAGATAGCCTTGTCCAAAGTCCACCGGGTTTCCCTTGAAACCCAAATGGACGCCTCCATGTTCTGTGCATTTATTTGGAGAACTTAAGTGCTTGCTGTGCTAATTATTGATTTAAATAGTCGAGTCTGACGGGGGTAAGGGCCTAACACTCTGTTTTGCAGAAAATAAGGCATGAGATCCCCAGATTTGGCATGGGGACCAACATTCATCCAAGGCTGCTGAATTGGTGGAATGAACTTCATTCTAGTGATCAAACACTTGTCCGCAAATAATTAGGGAATCTGCCTTCCCTCCTAGAGATTCAACCCAACAACAGAATCATAGAGGCCGCGACATTGTTCTGGGATATTGACAAGTCTGTGTTCCGATTCAGTGACCTCGAAATGACTTCGTTGCTTGAAGAGATAGGGGGTTTAGTCGGAATTCCTTGGAAGACGCCAGGTTTGCTCATGGCCGAGAATCGCAAAGGAAGGAGTTTTCTTAAGATGATGGGTTTGAAAAAGAATCCAGACCTAACATGTTTGAAGGATTCCTATATCCCATTTGACTATCTATACAAGAGATATGGCCATAGCAAGTCATACCGCACTCATTCAGACGAGTTTGCTATCACCTCTTTGGGACATGTCCATAGGAGGGTCTTTGTCTTCATGTTTTGCTTTTTGGGGATGATCATGTTCCCTATGAAGAAGGCTAGAATCCACACCCGACTAGCCATGGTAACCAAAACTTTGATGGAAGGGATTGGTGGGCAGACTTTCAGCATCGTGCCCATGATCATTGCGGAGATATACCGTGCCTTGAACAATTGTCAACAACAAGGCAGTCATTTTGAGGGTTGTAACTTGCTACTTCAGCTATGGCTCATGGAACACCTCCAGAAAGGGGAATACCGACAAGAGATCTTACGCAGGGATTGGGATGATCATATCGCCTTCCATCAACCAAGGCGTATGAATTACATGCCTAGAATGTTCGCACAGCCAGAGGATGCCAGAGGATGGGTCGAATTATTTGAAAATCTGAAAGAAGACCAGGTACAGTGGATGTTTGAATGGTTCCCCACGGATGAGTTCATTGTTCGATCCCGAGATGCGTCATTTCTCATACTGATTGGTTTGAGGGGAACTTATCCTTACGTTCCTCTCCGAGCCATGAGGCAAGCTGGAAGGAAGCAAATCATACCAAGGGTCGAAAAGACAAGTCACCTCAGGGCTGATTTCCAGGATGACGATAGCCCTCACCGGTGTCAGGCTCAACATTTGTGGCATAGCAAGATCGTTTTGGAGAAAGAATCCATTGAGCCAGACAGGTATCACGCCAGCTGTGTGCCGCACTATTCGGGTTGGCTAGAAGACAATGGCATGGGTCACCCCGGGTTTGTTCAAGGTCATAGAATTATTGATGAGCACGCTGAAGCACGGGCTAAGTACAATCAGCTACGCAAGAGAATTCGAGAGTGTGAAAGTGAGCATCGGGAAATACAAGAAGCCCATCAGAAATTGATCGAGGAGTGGAAAGAAATGGCTGTCAGTGCCAACAACCGGCTAGGGTATTTGAAGCGAGGTCTAGTGGAGCTGGAGGGAAAGTTCATCAAAAGGATTGAAGATTGTCAAAACGCTGAAGGAAATGCGGGCGAACACCTGGCTCGAGCCTACTTACCGCTAGGACTGCGCGAGTTGGTAGAGCTGTTCGATGGAGCCAAAGATGCCAAATCTGGGGAAGGTCTTTTTGGGAGCAAGTAGTCGTTTATTCTTTATTTTTATGATGTAATAAGGCCAATGGCCAATAGTGACATTTTATCTTCTGTTATTTACAGTCATTTTAGATTCGTCTTATTTTTTATCAATAAAATGAGTCATTTAGCATTATAAGTTCTCCAAAACCATTTGTTTCTAGGCCTACCTCGGGCACAAAGAGGCACCAAAATTAGGACGCGATTTACATTCTCGCACAATGTGTTTAAATACTGTAATACTTTTCCTCAGAAACCGTACTAACTTGTTACCTTTTGTTTTTCTTTTATTTTTTATTCCCCTACCCAAAGGTTAGTTCGTGCATTCTGGCACCATCAGCATATTCCGCAAGATCCAAGGGCCCTCCACCTCCGAGTCCTGTCCGGAACAAGAACAAAGGAAAGATGGAAAACACAAGTGCTAGAAAGGAGATTGAAAAGGAGGAAACTTCTCAGGGTACCCCAATTGCTAAAGGAACTGCTGCTCATCTTGAACAAAAATTGCTGAAATTCCAGGAAGAGTTGGACCAAGTTTGGAACTTGGCAAGCTTATCATTCTCTCTTGCTGCTCCTGATAACAACACCCAAAACTCCGCACCTCCACAAAACACCCCGCAACCACAAATACAGCCTACCCACGCTCAAACCTGATACACACGCAACAACGCTCCACTGCTCATTCCCGAGCCACCAAATACCACAAATGACCACCTCCATAACACTCCTATCTTTGTGGAAACTGTACCACACTACACCCGACCAATCTCAAATATGCCTGAGTCGGATGGCAAGGACTCCCTCATCAGGAACTTAGCAGCTGAGCTCAAGAAGTTAACTAGATGGGTCCAGGGTGTCGAAGGTATCAAAGGCATTGAAGGACTGAACTATGAAGACTTGTGCATTCAACCAGATGTTGAACTTCCGGAGGGGTACAAACCTCCCAAGTTTGAAATGTTTGATGGAACCGAAGATCCCAGAGTCCACCTAATGACCTATTGCAACAAGTTAGCTGGGGTTGGGAGAGATGAGAAAATCCGCATGAAGCTTTTCATGAGGAGTTTGAAGGGAGATGCACTATCCTGGTATATTAGTCAGGACCCCGGGAAGTGGACGAGTTGGGTGAGCATGGCATCGGACTTCATGGATAGATTCCGGTTCAATACCGAAAATGCACCGGATATGCTCTACATATAGAATTTGAAGAAAAATCCCACCGAAACATTCCGCGAGTATGCTACTCGCTGGAGGTCAGAAGCTGCAAAGGTCAGGCCAGCCCTAAAAAAGAGCAAATGAATAGGTTCTTCGTCCGGGCTCAGGACCCCCAATATTACGAGAGGTTGATGTTGATCGGGGGTCAGAGATTCTCGGATATAATCAGACTTGGAGAAAGAATCAGGGAGGGCATCAAAAATGGTATGGTAAGAAATCTTGAAGCATTGCAAGCCACCAATAAGGCTTTGCAAACTAGTGGCACATCCAAGAACAAAGATGTGAGTGTCGTGATGGTCTCACAGGGAGCCAAGTCACCACCAAAATACCACACTTACCCGTCACCTCCACTTACATATCAGCCTATCCCGAATTACCAAGCACCCGCACCCTCCTATCCACCTCCCGTTTACCAACCCTTTCATATCAACCCACTTCACCTAGATATTCTCAACCAGCACCCGTTTACCAAGTTTACAACACTCAACCGCCTCATTACCAGTCGCCACCCACCAGCCAAAATTTCCCGAGACCCAGACCATATTTTGACAACAAACCTCCCAGACAATACACAACCATCGCTGAACCAATTGACCAGCTATATGAAAGGCTTAAAACCGCTGGTTATGTCACTCCTATCCCAGCCAAAGCTCCAGAAAATCCCTCCCAGTGGATCAACCCCAACAAGACCTGTGCGTATCACTCCGGCATGAAGAGGCATACCCTTGACGAGTGTCGTTCATTGAAAGACAAGATTCAAACCTTGATTGACAATAAGGTCATCGTAGCAAAAGAGCCCGCTCCTAACGTTCGAAATAACCCCCTACCTGACCATAAAGGTAGAGACATTCATATGATTGAGATCGAGGATAATTGGGACCTCAAAGGATCGATAGGTTTGATTGTTGAAGGGGATGAACCGAAGAAGCCAGTGGTTACCCTTAACCCAATCGTTGTACAGAATCAACCCTGCGAGGACGACAAAGTAAATATGTCTATACCTCTTGAATTTGAAGTACCTTCATCTGCAAAGACCCTCGGGCCAATCGAGTTTGAGTTTGGAGTTCCGAAGGCACCAACACCCTTTGAAGTTGCTTTGCTACCACCAAAGGTGCCTATTCTAGTGGCAATGACTGACATAACACCATTCCACTCAAATGTTGTACCATGGGATTACACTGCCGAAGCCAGGAGGAAAGGAAAGACCAGGATAGGAGAAACAATTGTCGTGCAAGGAATGACTAGAACAGGGAGGATCTACACCCCAGAGCACCTAACCGAGTTCGGTAAGCAAGCCCCGGGACGTCCTATTGAAACAGGGCCCGACGATCTTTGGAGGAAAAAACAGGCTAAGGAGTACTCGTTCACTGAACAGTTGAATAAAACACCAGCACAAATATCTATCCTGGCTCTTCTGCAGAGTTCAGACGCTCACAAGAATGCCTTAATGAAGATACTGAGCAAAGCCTATGTGCCAAGCAATATAATCGGGGGTGAAATGGCGAATATGATGGGGCAAGTGCTAGAGAGCCATAAAATAACTTTCCATGAAGATGAGTTTCCACCAGAAGGTCTGAGCCACAATAAGGCACTGCACATCACCGTGCAATGCGAATATTATTTCATCACTAGAGTCCTCATTGATGAGGGATCGAGCCTCAACATTTATCCGTTTGTAACTCTCGGAACTCTAGGGAAAGGCCTACACGAGATCAAAGACGGGGCTATCAATGTCAAAGCCTTCGATGGGTCTCAGAGATCCACTATTGGAGAAATCATCCTATGCTTGCAAATGGGGCCAACCTGGTTTGACGTCGATTTCCAAGTAATAGACGTCCCGGCATCCTACAACTTGCTGTTAGGACGCCCCTGGATCCACGCTGCTGGAGCCGTAGCCTCAACCCTGCATCAAGTGGTAAAGTTCGAATGGAACCACCAAGAAGTGATCATTCATGGCGATGGTAGTAACCCCATATATAGTCGCCAGACCATCCCAATGATCGGGGGCAGAAGCAGAATAGGCGGAGAAACATACCACCACATCGAAAGGGTCAATGCTATAGATAAGGATAAGTGGTGGGACAACAAGGTCGAGAGTATCCTGAATTGGCATGGGTATGAGCCTGGAAAGGGACTTGGCAAGAATCTTCTTGGGATCACTAAGCCCATCAAACTAAAGAAGCATGGCACTACCTTTGGCTTAGGGCATGATTATACTTGGAAAGAATTCCAGAACTGGTCGGCACCATGGCGCGGCCCCTACTATCCATTGGAGTTTCCGATACCCAGCCTGGAGCAGACCTTCCAGCCGGTAGATACTATATATGGGTCCGAAGAGGACGAAACATTGGCATCCATGAAGAATTTGTTCCTAGAGGATGATGATGTGGACTGTTGTGTTCTTTTTTAGGAGGAGATGGAGGAAGGCCCTTCCATACAAGCTGTGAACAGAGGAGACCGCCTCAGCAACTGGTCAATTAGGACTGTCAGGGCCCGGAAAGCTTCGAGGTAGCAAGGCTAAACAAAAGCGCCGTGCATTGCATTTTTAGCTTACTTTACTAGTTGATTTTCTTTCTGTATTATCTTTTATTTCGAAAAGAGCTCCGATGTTTCATACTATTATGGATTTAATCAAAGCATTTCAGTTTATCATATATATCTTGCTTATTATTTTCTCTATCATTTACTCTATTTTATACAGCATTACTATTATTTATCTTGACGATGAACCAATGACTGTGACTTGAAACGAAACAACGCAACAAAAGGATGTAGACTCAGAAAAAGATGAGATACCCGAAGAGATCGTCAGAGAAGTCGAGAATTTTGAGAATAGACCTAAGTCCAACCTGGAAGAAACTAATGTCATTAATTTGGGAGATACAGATAATGTCAAGGAAACCCGCATCAATGTTCACTTGTCGCCATCAGAGAAGGAGAAATATACGAAATTGTTGAATGAGTATGAGGACATATTTGCCTGGTCATATGATGATATGACTGGCCTCAACACGTCCATTGTAGCTCATAGACTGCCAACAGACCCAACTTGTCTACCAGTAAAACAGAAGCTCAGGAAATTCAAACCCAGCATGAGTTTGAAAATCAAAGAAGAGGTTACTAAGCAAGTCAAAGCCAAAGTTCTAAGGGTAGTGGAATATCCAACATGGTTAGCCAACATTGTGCCAGTACCAAAGAAGGACGAGAAGGTCAGAATTTGTGTCGACTACCGGGATCTCAACCGGGCCAGTCCCAAAGATGACTTCCTTTTGCCAAACATACACATCCTTATCGACAACTGCGCCAAGCACGAGTTGCAATCCTTTGTTGATTGTTTCGTCGGGTATCATCAGATATGGATGGATGAGGAGGATGCAGATAAAACGGCTTTCATCACGCCGTGGGGAATATATTGCTACAAAATGATGCCGTTCAGATTAAAGAATGTTGACACCACCTACATGAGAGCCATGACTACTATCTTTCATGACATGATGCACAAGGAGATTGAGGTTTATGTGGATGATGTCATCATCAAATCCAAGAAAGCCGCTGATCATATGGAAGATCTGAGAAAATTCTTCAAAATTCTTCAACAGATTGAGAAGGTAGAATCTAAAACTGAATCCCGCCAAGTGTGCATTCGGGGTTCCTGCCGGAAAACTATTGGGTTTCTTCGTGAGTCGTCGAGGAATAGAATTGGACCCATCAAAGATCAAATCCATCCAAGAATTGCCACCTCCAAAGAACAAGAAGGACGTGATGAGTTTCTTGGGAAGACTCAACTATATCAGCCGGTTCATAGCTCAGTCCACAGTCATTTATGAACCCATCTTTAAAATGTTAAGGAAAGACGCTGCTACTAGATGGATTGACGATTGTCAAAAAGCCTTCGACAGAATGAAGGAATACCTGTCAACGCCACCAGTCTTGGTTTCGCCCGATCTAGGAAGGCCCTTGTTGCTTTATCTCGCAGTTTTGGATGGAGCATTCGGTTGTGTTTTGGGACAACATGATGAAACGGGAAGAAAGGAGCAGGCCGTCTACTATCTCAGTAAGAAATTTACCCCGTACGAGGCCCGGTATTCCTTATTAGAATGCACTTGTTGTGCTTTGACTTGGGTAGCTCAGAAATTGAGGCATTATTTCTGTGCCTACACTACCTATCTCATATCCAGGATAGACCCATTGAAGTATATCTTCCAAAAGCCCATGCCCACCGGCAAACTCGCCAAGTGGCAAATCTTGTTAAGTGAATTCGACATTGTTTACGTGACTCAGAAAGCAGTTAAGGGCCAGGCCATAGCAGATCACCTTGCCGAAAATCCTGTTGGCGGAGAATACGAACCCCTGAAAACGTATTTTCCCGATGAAGAAGTGTCCTTTGTAGGAGAAGATATTGTAGAATCCTATGATGGTTGGAGGTTGTTTTTTGATGGAGCCACAAATTTCAAAGGAGTTGGCATAGGAGCAGTCTTGGTATCAGAAACCAGCCAGCATTACCCGGTATCCGCCAAGCTCAGGTTCCCTTGCACAAATAATATGGCCGAATATGAAGCTTCCATCCTGGGACTCAAGATGGACATTGACATGAACATTCAAGAGTTACTAGTGATCAGGGACTCAGACATGCTCATACAACAAGTTCGAGAAGAATGGGCCACCAAAAACTCTAAGATACTTCCCTATCTGCATCACACACAGGAGTTAAGGAAAAGGTTCAAAAAAACAGAATTTCAGCATGTCCCCAGGGTCCAGAACGAGTTCGCTGACGCACTAGCCACTTTATCATCCATGATCCAGCATCCAGATACAAATTTCATTGATCCCATCCCAGTGAGGATTTATGATCAGCCAGCTTATTGTGCTCACGTTGAGGAAGAAGCGGACGGAAAACCATGGTTCCACGACATCGAAGAGTACTTAACAACAAGAAAATATCTAGAACTTTCCAACGCTACTCAAAAGCGCACACTTTGAAGGTTATCTAACAATTTCTTTCACAACGGAGGAATCATGTATAGGAGGACTCTCGATTTGGGTTTGCTAAGGTGTGTTGAAGCAAAAGAAGCATCCAGACTATTGGACGAAATGCATGCGGGGACGTGCGGACCACACATGAATGGTTTTGTCTTAGCAAAGAAGATACTACGAGTAGGGTATTTTTGGATGACTATGGAAACAGACTGTATCCAATATGTTCGCAAATGCCATCGCTGTCAGATACATGCAGACATGATAAAGGTGCCTCCAAACGAGCTTACTACAACAAGCTCACCATGGACATTTGCCGCTTTGGGGATGGATGTCATCGGACCTATCGAGCCCGCCGCATCAAAAGCACAGATTTATCCTGGTAGCAATAGATTACTTTACTAAATGGGTTGAAGCAGCATCGTACAAGGCAGTGACTAAGAAAGTTGTTACATATTTCGTCTGTGATCGTATTGTGTGCCGATTCGGGATTCCAGAATCAATAATCACTGATAACGGTTCCAATCTCAACAGCGACCTAATGAAAGCAATGTGCGAGGCACTCAAGATCAAACACAAGAACTCCACAGCCTACAGGCCTCAAATGAATGGAGCTGTGGAGGAAGCCAACAAGAATATCAAGAAG
>MU754742.1:86002-147884 GCA_026770625.1 Nicotiana glauca | reverse complement strand
TGTTAGGTTAACTCTCTGTGGATTCGACCCTGAGCTTAATACTTGGGTTTTATTTGCAACGTCCGCAGAATCTTAATTAGAGGGTACACTTTGGGCGTGATCAACTCTCAAATAAGTTTCAGCAGTATGTTTTAGCCACACCAGTTGAGGCAAAAATCACGGTCAGTAAAAGAAGAAGAGAAAAAGAAGAGGAGGAACAAAGGAGCGCATAGGTAAGAAGGAAGAAGAGGAGGCGTCTGAAATTAGAGTATAGGTTAAAGAATTTTAAAAATATTGGTATAAATTAAATGGAGGCAATTAAATAGGACGTCTCATGCAATTTTTGGTAAGAATTGATGTCCACTAGTATTTGTCAAGAATCTTTTTATTGTCACATGGTTAATTGTAGGGGTGTGCATAAAATGCGAAATACCGAATTCCGAATTGGACCGAATTAATTCGGTATTTCAGTTTCGGTTTCTTTCGGTATTTCGATTCAATTCGGTACTAAATTTTCTGTATTTCGGTACGGTCCTCGGTATTAGGATCTTGACAGTTCGGTATACCGAATTTTTTAAAAATTATGTAGGAGTAGACTGCCCAGCGCCCCAGCACAAGTGCCGACCCAAAAGCAAAAAATTTATTTTTAGTGTTGGAGCCCAACGCAATAAGACCCAACCCAATAACCCAAAAGCCTTTCACTAACTTAGGTTTTTCTGCTATTCCCTTATCTGGTCGTATGCACTATGCAGATTCTCAATTGCAGAAGCAAAATAGTTTAAACTGTTATGTTCTTCTGTCACCAAATAGTTATCAATTACTAGCAAAAACTAGTTCTTAATTTTTATTTTGTTTTAAATATGGTGTTTTCGTTGAAACAAAACACACTCGTGCATTCTTGGATACTTAAAATTACAAACACTACTGGATGCCTCTATCTGCTTGAACACTTTGTTAATTAACTGTCTACGTTGTTTCGTGATCAGAAAAGTCAGCATTGAAATACTTTTTGCAAAATTGAATTGTTTCCAGTTTGGTGCTACGGTATCGAATCAAATTAAGTTAATTTATTTAGTGATTATTAAACTGAAATCGTACCGAAACTATACCGAACCAAAATCAAAATACCGAATCGTACCAAAATAATTTGGTACGATATTTATTATACACAATTGATGAACCGTATACCAAAATACCGAACCGAAATACCGAATTCCCACCCCTAGTTAATTGAGGATTGTTTCTAGATTGCACCAAGTTGCTAATAGTAATACAAACCCTACCTTTTCTTCCATAAATTTATCAGACCTAATTGTAGACATGTAATTTTTGACTCTCCCCAAGATTTTACACATTTTAGCATTTAAAGAGTTAGTTTAGGTTTAATATCGCTATTTTAAATAGTTTTGATTCTTTGACTTTACTTTATCACAAAAATAAAAATTACAAAAATATTTTCTTTTATTTAGCTAATTAAAATTTTCTCTAGTTACTTTTAGTTTATCTATCTTTCATAAAAGTCGAAAATACAAAAATAGTTCCACTTTATTTTAAAGAATATTAGTATTTTCGGTAGTAATATTATTTTAATTTTGCGATGATTTTAATTTAATTTTATTAGTATGATATTTGAATAAATACAAAAAATAGCTTCACATTATAATATTATCCATTTTTATTTAATTAGAACTATTTTTATATTTTATAGTATAGATTTTATGCTATTTGTAGAATATGAATAAGATCTTGGGCTAGAATTTGGCCCAAATTTGAATCTTCTACATAAACCCAGTTCCCCTTAGCCCAAATAACCTATAGTAACTAAATCCAAGCCCATGACCCTACCCTATTTCTCTGAAAACCAACGACACCCAGCTTCTTCATCGGGAACTCTTGGACAGACCTGAGAGCTCCAACAGCCGACTCTCACCCCGTCTCCCTCACCAGTCCGCCTTTGGAGACCACTTCAACACCAACCAACCAACACCAGCGAATCCCCATGACTAGAGCCACCATCCTCCTCCTCACGCCACTGCACACACACCACTCGAACCCTTATTTCTCTTGAACCAAAACCCGCCGCCGTTGGACAACCGAAGACCTTAAAAAATTGCCCGCCGCCAGCCCCCAGTCTTCGGAAAATCAATGACCAGCGACTCCACCCTTTCCAAAACAAGAAAGCGGCCACCCTCACTCATCAAAAAACCCATCTGCCGCTGCTTTGCCGCATCAACCATCCTCCAGCTCGTCGCTCCCTCACAACTAGAACTGGGCGAAAATCGGTGACCATCACACACTGAAATGCACAGAAGCGGACGAGCGAAAATAAATAAATAAATAAAAATAGATCTGGAGACAGAGCAAAAAATAGAGAAACATAGGAAGGGAACGAACGAGTTTTCCTCTTCTGATTTTGGATTCGAATCGTTTTGATTTTGATTTAAAATTTTAGCTTCTTCTTCTGATTTCTGATTTTTAAAACCATGGAGTTCGATCAAATTTGAGGGTGGTTGGAGTTCGTTTCAGTTGATTGGTCACTCTTCGAGGTTTGCGGCAGTGTTTCTATTGCCCATTTCAATTTCCGGTCTGTTGAGGTCGTAGAAAGGTCCATCTCTTTTCACCCCTTTTATTAATCCATAGATATATTTCGTGTTTCCGTGAGTTTGAATATGCTGTGATTTTAATCTTGATTAGCTTCACTGTAACTTTATTTAAGTTGTCTTTTAATGGTTGAATTATGTTTTATAACTTCTGTTCTATACACTTGAAAAATGAAAACATCAAAGGGTTAGTTCGAACGCAAATGGAGTCACTGTTAAGTGTTGGGTTTAGAAAACAATCCGTAAAAATCGGAATTGGCTCTGGGTCATAAACTATGAATCAAACTTAATATCATTCTATTTTATTCTTATTATTTTTAGTCGCTAGTAACATGTTTAGCCGACCACACTTGGGTAGATAAATCTTAGGTTTATTTTATTTATTTATTTTATTTTTATTCTAGGTGAGGTCGCTCCCTTTAGTTTATATTAAGGGGAATGCCCTCTAGATTTGTATATATTTTTATCCGGGGTATGCCCCGTAATATTATGTATTTGGAGGCCGTGACGAACCTCGTGGAAAATATAGTATATATTAGTATTTAGGACTTTACTTTACTTTTATTTTTTCTATTTTTTTTATTGGGTGGGGACGACCTTGAGCCTCTTTTGCGTGTTCTTTCCTTTTCTGTGTTTTAATCTCAATTTGAATATTTTAAAAGCCAACTAGATCGAGTATGCAACCGTGACTTTCACGGGACTTGAGGAGTGCCCAACACATTCTCCCCGAGTAAAATGAACCCCCTTCCCTGAATCTCTGGTGCAATCAGTTTTAAAGTCTAAACATGCTTTAAAAGAACAAATTACTTCTAAAAATGGTGACCGGACACACCGAAACCATAGTCAGCTGGCGACTGAGTTAATCCTTTTGAACACAAATTTTTGTCACTTCCTAATTGAAAACCATTTTGAGCTTCAAAATTTTTTTTTATTTTTTTAAGAGGGTTAATGATATAAAAAAATAGGCTGTGACAGCTTTGGCAACTATGTTGGGGAGTTGCACGTTCGAGATGATACTCGATCTTGTTGGCTTTTAGATATTCAGTTGAGGTGTTTTCTTTATTTATTCGCTTTATTTATTTGGTTTGTTCGTTTTATTTCCTGCTTTGTTGGTCATTTATTTATTGCTTTTCTTCGTGCGTTTACCGCTTTATAACTATGTGACGACCCGGCCGGTCGTCTTAAGAATTTATGTCCCGATTCCCTATTAACTGATTTTCCCAAGTCTATTTATACTAATTTGAATTGCCGGGATGTTTGATTTTGAGTTTCGGAGAGTTTTGGGACACTTAGTCCCTAAATGAGAGCTTAAGTGTTGGGAAGTTGTCCATAGTTGGAACAGTGTGAAACGGCCTCGGAATGGAAATCCGATGGTTCTGTTAGCTCCGTTAGGTGATTTCGGGGTTGGGAGCATGTTCGGAATGTGTTTTGGAGGTCCGTAGCTGATTTAGGCTTGAAATGCCGAAGTTTGAATTTTTAAAGTTTCTGGTCCGGTAGTGAGATTTTGATTCGAGGGTCGGAATGAAATTCCGGAACTTGTAATAGCTCTATAATGTCATTTGGGACGTGTGTGTAAAATTTCAGGTCATTTGGACGAGGTTTGGTTAGGTTTTTGATTGAAAGTGTGTTTTGATAGAATTTAAAGTTCTTAGGCTTAAATCATTAATTAATTCGAGTTTTCGACGTTGTTTTAGGTGGTCTAAGGGTTGGTACAAGTTTGAATGAAGTATTAGGTGTTATTGGTGCTTTTGGTTGAGGTCCCGGGGGCCTCGGGATGATTTCGGATGGTTGACGAAAGGATTTTGGAAGTTGGGAGATATCAGATTTTTTATGCTTTTGGTATGTTCGCTTCTGCGGCATGGGAACCGCATATGCGGCATGGAGGACCACAGAAGCGAATTGGGATTTTTCCTCAGGAACCGCAGATGCGGTGCAATTTTCACAGAAGCGAACCGCTCCTGCGATTAGTGGTCCGCAGATGCGGAAGCTGGCACTTTAGTGAAAGTCGCAGATGTAACAAATGTTCTATAGAAGCGGGACCGCAGATGCAGAATTCACTGGACAGAAATTGTGATTTTGAGGGTTTAGTTTCAAAAGTTATAAAAATCAAATTGGAGCTCGGGAGAGGGCGATTTTGAAAGGAATTTGAAGAGAAGTTCATTGAGTAACATTTCCTTAACCCTTTCTAGTTATATTCCATCAATCTTTAGTTAATTTCATCATTTAATTTCGAAATTTTGGTAGAAATTGGGGGAAAAGTTCTTAGACCTTTAATTGAGGATTTGAGGGGCTATTTCGACTCCGATTTCAGTGTTCTTATTATGCATAGACTCATGAGAGTACGAGGGTTCTAAAAATATAAAATTTATCCGATTCCGAGACGTTGGCCTGAGGGGCGTTTTGGTTATTTTACCTAAATTTGCATCTTAGCTTTAAATTAAATAGTAGAATCCGTTGCTTGAGATGTTATTTACGATATGAAGTTGAATTGAATAGATTTGGGCCATTTGGATTCGGATACTCATGGAAAATGTGTGGTTTCGAGTTGATTTGGAGTCGGTTTGAGGTAAGTGGCTTGTCTAACCTTGTGTGGGGGACCTTTCCCCTTAGGATATGATATTTGGTAATTGAGTGCCTTGTACGTAAGGTGACGAGCGTGTACTTGAGCTAATTATTGAAGAATCTGGTTTTACTTAAAATATTTAGACTGAGTTTCTTTCTTATATGCTGTATTTTATTTGCAATTATAGATTGTGTTAGCTAGAAAAGCATGTTTAGTTGTTCTAAATTACCTAGTCGCTCAAGTTGCTTTGTTTGAATTACGTGATACATGTTAGGCTAGAACTACTTGTTGCTTTGTACTTTTGAGCTTCATTTGTGAATATCTTCATGTTGTGACTGCGTATTTATATTGGGACTACGGATGTGGGATTCCAGTAGCTCCACCTCCTTGTTTGTTTACTTTGGAACTACGGTTAGATTTTTGGTAGATTCCCCTGCACATTTACTTTGGGACTACGGGTTAGATTCCCGATAGATCCCCCATGCATATTTACTTTGGGATTGCGGGTTAGATTCCGGATAGATCCCCCTTGCACATTGATAGTTGGACTACAGGACGGTATCCCGGGATATCCTTCGAATATACTCATATGACGGACTACGAGACGGTATCCCGGAAGCTCCTTGGACAGTTGATGAAAGGGACAACATGACGGTATCCTAGGAGATCCTCATTGTTGGTATTGATATTGCGTTGTTTTACTCTGTGTTATCTTATTCTCTGAATGTTAATTGTTGTCTCGTATAACCTGTCTTACTTCATAGTTGTACCCATTATTTCTATATTTCATACTATTTCAAGACTTATTATTATTATTGTTCTCAGTAGGGCCCTGACCTTCCTCGTCACTACCCAACCGAGGTTAGTCTTGGCACTTATTGAGTACCGCTATTGTGTACTCATGCCCCTTCTGCACATGTTTTTCATGTGCAGATCCAGGTACTTCATCTCAGGCGCACTATCCTTGAGGCAGGGAGAGCTACGGAGACTTCGAGTTACATCTGTAGCGTCCGCAGACCGAAGAGTCTCCTTCTTTACTCTATCTGTAGTATTTAGCCTTCTATTGTACTCTTGTTGTTGACATATCTGGAGTTTAGAGCATTTTTCAGTACTTCTTCTAGCTTGTGTTCCCGTGAGTTTCCACGTTTTGGGGTGATATTGTAGACTTCCGCTTTATTGAGTAGTATATGCCGAGCAGCATCTTCTATACAATTTTCTTTTAGTTGTTCAGTTTTAAATAATTTATTTCGTAAGTTATATTGTTTTTCGCATTGTTAGGCTTACCTAGTTATAGGAACTAGGTGCTATCACGACATGTTCACGGAGGGCGAACTGAATCGTCACAAGTTGGTATCACAGCTTTAGGTTCATAGGAGTCACGAAACACAGGACGGTTTATTAGAGTCTCAATGATCGGTACGGAGACGTCTGTACTTATCTACGAGTGGCTATGTAACTGTTAAGAAAATTTCCAATTCACTTGATTTCCTTGTCGTGCGATATTTTGACATCACAAATTTTAAATTTCTGTCTTATATTTTCTCACAGATAGTGAGGACATGTGCTACTCGGGATGATTAGGCATCCGTGCCCCCTACTGCAGTCATCAGAGGCCGAGGCTGGGGTAGAGGTCGAGGACGCGCACATGGTGCAGCCAGAGCACCTGCGCGAGCTACCGATGAGGAACCACCAGCAGATCCAGCCGGACGAGGCACGTGGTGCAGCCAAAGCACCTACTACTGCCACTACTACTCCAGCTCTTCAGGAGACTTTAGCTCAGTTCATGAGTATGTAAACCACCTTGGCTCAGGCAGGGCTGCTTCCCCTTGCTGCAACCACATCTCAGGATGGGGGAGGAGCACAGACTCCCGCCGTCCGCACTCCTAAGTAGTGAGTACATGTTGAGCAGGTTCCTGAGATTATTCCCGCACCGCCTGCAGTGCCCGTTCAGCCCAAAGGCAGGCAGCGGCTTCTGAGGATGAGCAGCTGAGGCTTGAGAGGTTCAAGAAGTACAAACCTCCTGTATTTAGTAGATTAGCATCAGACGATGCCTTGGGATTTCTAAAGGAGTGCTACCGTATTCTTCACAACATGGGCATAGTAGAGTCTAGCGGGGTTTCCTTCACTGCCTTCCAGCTTCAGGGAACTGCCTATGATTGGTGGAACACTTATGAGATAGACAGTCCAACTGAGGCTGCCTCACTGACCTGGACCCAGTTCTCAGATATGTTCATGAGGGAGTTTGTCCCTCAGAGTCTCAGAGATGCATGGCGTGCAGAGTTTGAGCATTTGCGCTAGGGTGCTATGACCGTTTTGGATTATGCTATCCGCTATACCAGGTTGGCCAGGCATGCACCGGCCTTGGTTGCCACAGTCTGTGAGAGAGTTCGCAGGTTCATTGAGGGTCTTACCCCACCCATCAGATCTAGCATGGCTCAAGAGTTGGAGATGGGCATCCCTTATCAGCAGGTGGTGAGCATTGTTAGGAGGATCGAGGGTATGCTCGCCAAGGAGCGAATGGAGAGGGAGGCCAAGAGGTCTCGAGAGTCGGGCCACTACTCTGGTGCCCGTACCCCAGCAGCAGGTCATCATGGTAGGGGTTATGTGGGTCACCCCGTTCATTCAGCTCTTCCAGCAGCCAGCAGTGCTCCAGCTCCACCTATGTCTCAGAAGTCTTACTATGTACCTCCAGTTTCTAGCGCGCCTCCTACGCGGGATGCTTTTAGAGGTCTGTCCAGCAGACCAGGCCCTAGTCAGTCACAACCACCGCGTCCTCCCAAAGGTTGTTTCGAGTGTGGTGATACACGCCATATGGTTAGGGACTGCCCGAGACTTGGTAGGGGTGCATCTTCACAGACTGCTAAGCCACAACGTACTTCTCAGAGTTCTCAGGCCATGGTCACAGCTCCAACTGCTACCCCATCTGCCCAGCCGGCTAGGGGCGGAGGTTGGAGAGATAGAGGTCGCCCTCGAGAGAGGGGCCAGGCTAGATATTATGCTATTCCTGCTCGTACCAAGGTTGTTGCCTCCAACTTCGTCACTACAGGTATTATACTGGTTTGTCAAAGAGAGGCGTTGGTTCTATTCGATCCAGGCTCTACTTATTCTTATGTGTCTTCTTACTTTGCTCCACATTTGGGTGTGCCTCAGGATTCTTTGAGTTCCCCCGTTTATATTTCTACTCATGTGGGGGATTCTCTTATTGTGGACTGCGTTTATCGGTCATGTCTGGTTACTATTCATGGTTTTAAGACTAGAGCAGATTTATTGTTACTCGGTATGGTTGACTTTGATACTATCTTGGGCATGGACTGGTTGTTGCCTAATTTTGCTATTCTTGATTGTCACGCCAAGACCGTGACGCTGGCTATGCCAGGTATTCTGTGTGTTGAGTGGAGTGGTACTTTAGATCACACTCCTAGTAGAGTTATCTCTTTCCTTAAAGCTCAGTTCATGGTTGAGAAGGTGTGTTCCGCGTATTTAGCTTATGTGAGAGATGTCAGTGTTGATACGCCTTCTATTGATTCAGTCCCAGTGGTACGGGATTATCCCGATGTGTTTCCAGCTGATCTTCCGGGCATGCCGCCCGATAGAGACATTGATTTTGGCATTGATCTGTTACTGGGCACTCAGCCCATTTCCATCCCTCCGTACCGTATGGCTCCTCCTGAGGTGAATGAGTTAAAGGATCAGTTGCAGGAATTGCTTGATAAGTGTTTTATTGGCCCCAGTGTTTCACTGTAGGGTGCTCCTGTCTTGTTTGTGAAGAAAAAATATGGTTCCATGCGTATGTGTATTGATTATCGCCAGTTGAACAAGGTTACAGTAAAGAACCATTATCCTTTGCCTCATATTAAGGATCTGTTTGATCAGCTTCAGGGTGCACATATGTTTTCTAAGATTGACTTGCGCTCAGGTTACCATCAGTTAAAGATTCGGGAGCTAGATATCCCGAAGACTGCCTTTAGGACTCGGTATGGACATTACGAGTTCCTTGTTATGTCATTTTGGCTGACCAATGCCCCAGCAGCTTTTATGCATTTGATGCATAGTGTGTTCATGCCATATCTTGACTCATTTTTTATTGTTTTTATTGATGATATTCTGGCATACTCCCTGAGTCAGGAAGATCATGAGCAGCACCTGAGGACCGTGCTTCAGACCCTGAGAGAGAAGAATTTATATGTAAAGTTCTCAAAATGTGAGTTTTGGTTGAGTTCTGTGGCATTCTTAGGCCACGTGGTTTCGAGTGAGGGCATTCGGGTGGATCTGAGGAAGATAGAGGTCATGCAGAGTTGGCCTAGGCCCTCCTCAGCTACAGAGATTCGTAGTTTCCTTGGCTTCGCGGGCTACTACTATCATTTTATGGAGGGATTATCATCGATTGCGCCTCCTATGACTAGATTGACCTAGAAGGGTGCCGCATTTTAGTGGACAGAGGAGTGGGATGTGAGCTTTTAGAAGCTCAAGACAGCTTTGACTATAGCCCCAGTTTTGATGTTGCCTACCGGTTCAGGGTCTTATACTGTCTATTGTGATTCCTCAAGAGTTGGCCTTGAAGCGGTGTTGATGTAGGATAGTAGGGTGATTGCCTACGCGTCCAGATAGTTGAAGATACATGAGAAGAATTACCCTGTCCATGACCTGGAGCTAGCTGCTATTGTTCATGCCTTAAAGATCTGGCGTCATTATTTGTACGGTGTGCCTTGTGAGATCTATACTGACCATCAGAGTTTTCAGCACTTGTTCAAGCAAAAGGATCTAAATAAGCGTCAGAAGAGGTGGTTAGAGTTGCTGAAGGATTATGATATTACTATTCTATATCACCCGGGCAAGGCCAATGTGGTGGAGGATGCCTTGAGTCGCCGGGCGGAGAGTTTAGGGAGTTTGGCATATTTACCAGCTTCAGCGAGGCCTATGGCGATGGATGTTCAGGCCTTAGCCAGCCAGTTTGTGAGATTAGATATTTCAGAGCCCAGTCGGGTTCTAACTTGTGTGGTTTCCCGGTCTTCCTTATTTGATCGTATTAGGGAGCGACAGTATGATGACCCTCATTTGCTTGTCCTTAAGGACAAGGTTCAGCATGGTGATACCAGAGATGTGACCATCAAAGATGACCGGGTATTGAGGATGCAGGGCTGGATTTGTGTGCCCAATGTTGATGAGCTTCGAGAGTTGATTTTAGCAGAGGCCCATAGTTCGCGGTATTCTATCCATCCGGGTGCCGCGAAGATGTATCAGGACTTGAGGCAGCACTATTGGTGGTGGCGGATGAATAAAGATATAGTTGATTATGTGTCTAGATGCCTCAACTGCCAGCAGGTGAAGTATGAGCACCAGTGACCGGGTGGGTTGCTTCAGCAGATAGAGATTTTGGAGTGGAAATGGGAGCACATCACTATGGACTTTGTATTTGGACTCCCACGGACCTTGAGGAAGTCTGATGCCATTTGGGTTATTATGGATCGGCTGACCAAGTTCGCTCACTTTATTCCTGTGTGTACCACTTATCGATCGGAGCGGTTGTCGGAGATTTATATTCGGGAGATCGTCCGTCTGAATGGTATTCCAGTTTCTATTATTTCAGACAGAGGTACTCAGTTTACATCGCGGTTCTGGAGAGCCGTGCAGCAGGAGCTAGGTACTCGGGTGGAGTTGAGCACAATATTTCACCCCCAGATGGATGGACAGTCCGAGCGCACTATTCAGATTCTTGAGGATATGCTCCATGCATGTGTGATTGCTTTTAGAGGGTTTTGGGATTAGTTCTTGACATTGGCAGATTTTGCTTACAACAACAGTTATCAGTCCAGCATTCAGATGGCGCCGTATGAGGCTTTGTATGATAGGAGGTGTAGATCTCCAGTGGGCTGGTTTGAGGTGGGTGAGGTTAGGCCATTGGGCATAGAGTTGGTCCAGGATGCATTGGAGAAGGTTAAGGTGATTCAGGATAGACTCCATACAGCCCAGTCCAGACAGAAGAGCTACGCAGATAGGAAGGTTCGTGATGTTTCATATATGATTGAAGATCGGGTTTTGCTTCGGGTTTCACCTATGAAGGGCGTCATGAGGTTTGGGAAGAAAGAGAAGTTGACTCCGAGGTTTATTGGCGCTTTTGAGATTTTGAGGCGAGTTGGGGAGGTTGCTTATGAGCTTGCCTTGCCTCCCAGTTTAGCCGGGGTTCATCCGGTATTTCATGTTTTTATGCTCTTGAGCTATCACAGTGACCCGTCGCACTTCAGTAAAGGTTCAGTGGTGAGGTCAGCCGGCCGAGGAGGCGACTTGGGAGACCGAGTGGGATATGCACAGCCAGTACCCTCATCTTTTCACTACTTCAGGTATGTTTTTATGCTCGTTCGAGGACGAACGAATGTTAAGTGAAGGAGGATGTGACGACCCGACCGGTCGTCTTAAGAATTTATGCCCCGATACACTATTAATTTCTTTCCCCAAGTATATTTATACTAATTTTAATTGTCGGGATGTTCGATTTGAGTTTCGGAGAGTTTTGGTACACTTAGTCCTTGAACGAGTGCTTAAGTGCTGGGAAGTTATCCGTAGTCAGAACAGTGTGAAGACGGCCTTAGAATGAAAATCCAATGGTTCCGTTAGCTCCGTTAGGTGATTTCGGGGTTGGGAGCGTGTTCAGAATGTGTTTTGGAGGTCTGTAACTGTTTTAGGCTTTAAATACCGACGTTTAAATTTTTGAAGTTTCCGGTCTGATAGTGAGATTTTGATCCGAGGGTCGGAATAGAATTCTGGAAGTTGCAATAGATCCATCATGTCATTTGGGATGTGTCTGTAAAATTTCAGATCATTCGGACGAGGTTTGGTTAGGTTTTTTTATCAAAAGCGTGTTTTAATAGAATTTGAAGTTCTTAGGCTTAAATCATTGATTAATTCGAGTTTTCGACGTTGTTTTAGGTGGTCTAAGGGTTTGTACAAGTTTGAATAAAGTATTAGGTGTTATTGGTGCTTTTGGTTGAGGTCCCGGGGACATCGGGATGATTTCGGATGGTTGACGAAAGGATTTTGGAAGTTGGGAGATGTCAGATTTTTGCTGCTTCTGGTATTTTCGCATCTGCGGTGTGGAGGGCCGCAGAAGCGAAGTGGGATTTTTCCTCAGGAATCGCAGATGCGGTGCAATTTCTGCAGAAGCGGAATTGCTCCTACGGTTAGTGTTCCGCAGAAGCGGAAGCTGGCACTTTAGTGAAAGTCGCAGATGCGACAAATGTTCCGCAGAAGCAGGACCGCGGATGCAGTCTTTTGACCGCAGATGCAGAATTCACTGGTCAGAAATAGTGATTTCGAGGGTTTGGTCTCAAAAGTTAGAAAAATGAAATTAGAGCTCGGGAAAGGGAGATTTTGAGAGGAATTTGAAGAGGAGATCATTGGGTAACATTTCCTTAACCCTTTCTAGTTATATTCCATCAATCTTTTGTTAATTTCATCATTTAATTTCGAAATTTCGGTAGAAATTGGGGGAAAAGTTCTTAGACCTTTAATTGAGGCTTTGAGGGGTCATTTGGACTCTGATTTTAGTGTTCTTGTTATGTATAGATCCTATAGAGTACGAGGGTTTGGAAAATGTAAAATTTATTCGATTCCGAGACGTTGGCCTGAGGGGCATTTTGGTCATTTTACCTAAATTCACGTCTTAGCTTTAAATTAAATAGTAGAATCAGTTGCTTGAGATGTTATTTATGATATGAAATTGAATTGAATAGATTTGGGCCATTTGAAGTCGGATACTCGTGGAAAACGTGTGGTTTCGAGTTGATTTGGAGCCGGTTTGAGGTAAGTAGCTTGTCTAATCTTGTGTGGGGGACCTTTCCCCTTAGGATATGATATTTGGTAATTGAATGCCTTGTACGTGAGGTGAAGAGCGCATACTTGAGCTAATTGTTGAAGAATCCAATTTTACTCAAAATATTTAGACTGAGTTTATTTCTTATCTGCTATATTTTATTTGTAATTATAGATTGTGGTAGCTAGAAAAGCATGCTTAGTTGTTCTAATTTGCCTATTCGCTCAAGTTGCTTTGTTTGCATTACGTGAAGCATGTTAGGCTAGAATTTTATTTCTGGATATCTTTATGTTGTGACTGCGTATTTACATTGGGACTACGGATGTGGGATTCCGGTAGCTCCCCCCTTGTTTGTTTACTTTGGGACTACGGGTTAGATTTCCGGTAGATCCCCTAGCACATTTACTTTGGGATTACGGGTTAGATTCCTAATAGATTCCCCCCTGCGCATTTACTTTAGGACTGCGGGTTAGATTCTCGATAGATCCCCCCTACACATTGATAGTTAGACTACGAGACGGTATCCCGGGAGATCCTTCGAATATGCTCATATGACGGACTACGGGACGGTATCCCGGAAGCTCCTTGGGCAGTTGATGAAAGGGACTACAGGATGGTATACTGGGAGATCCTCGTTGTTGGTATTGATATTAAGCTGTTTTACTCTGTGTTTATCTTATTCTCTGAATGTTAATTGTTGTCACGTATAACCTATCTTACTTCATAGTTGTACCTAGTATTTCTATATATTTCATACTATTGCAAGACTTATTATTATTATTGTTCTCAGTAGGGCTCTGACCTTCCTCCTCACTACCCAACCGAGGTTAGGCTTGGCACTTACTGAGTACTGCTGTGGTGTACTCATGCCCCTTCTGCGCATTTTTTTCATGTGCAGATCCAGGTACTTCATCTCAGGCACACTATCCTTAAGGCATGGAGTGCTACGAAGACTTCGAGGTACATCCGCAACATCTGCAGACCGAAGAGTCTACTTGTTTACTCTATCTGTAGTATTTAGCTTTCTATCGTACTCTTGTTATAGACATCTCTAGAGTTTAGAGCATTTTTCACTGCTTCCTCTAGCTTGTGTTCCCGTGAGTTTCTGGGTTTTGGGGTGATATTGTAGACTTTCGCATTGTTGAGTAGTATATGTCAAGCGGCATCTTTTATACAGTTTTCTTTTAGTTTTTCAGTTTTAAATAATTTATTCCACAAGTTATGTTTTTTTCCGCATTGTTAGGATTACCTAGTTATAGGAACTAGGTGCCATCACGACATGCCCAAAATGATTTTACATGTTTCATCATTTTAAGAAAAAAAAAGAAGCTAAAATTATATTTTCTCCAAATAATTTTTTTTTTAAATTCTCTCCCGTATCCGATCTTCCTGAACTACGCATAACTGATTTTCTCTTTCGGGGCAGGATACGTAGGCATCCCACATAGGGTCCGTTCTTCCTAGTAAGTTGTCACGACCCAAACCAAAGGGCCGTGATGGGCACCCGATGCCTTACTCATCTGATTACCGACATAACATATCTTTCTTATCATACTATCATGAGTAAATGAGCCAGAAAACCCATCATGAGATAAAAAGAATAAAACATAAGGGAATACTCAACATATGGTGACCCCACATGATATACAAACTTATACATGTGACATACGGGTCTATAAGGCCGACATGACCATTTGTAAACTCAAAACATAGGTCGACAAGGCCAAATAAGTATCCATACACCTGACATCTATCTACAAGCCTCTAAGAGTATAATAGAATCATAAAGGTAGGGACATGGCCCCGTCATACCAAACAATACATATCAAAAGCATACTGACCAAATAGGCAACTCCGGAGCAAGTGGACTGCACCAACACCTCCGCTGAGCTGATAGCCTACTAGGAAGACTGTCAACCTATTAATTGGGACCTACGGGCATGAAACGCAGCGTCCCCAGGCAAAAGGGACGTCAAAAAAAATAAAGTACCGAGTATGTAAGGCGGAAAAACATAAACAAGAAGAGTAATGTAAAGATAGATAGAAGAGATACAACATGTAACATCTGAGTGCCTCTGAGGGCTACTGACATGAAATGCATAATACATATATATACATAAACTTTTACAAACATACACCTTCATGGGCATCATCATCTTCATATTGTACCCGGCCTCAAAGAGGACTCGGTAAAAACGTACCTGGCCATTATAAGGCTCGGTAGAATTGTACCCGGCCACGTGGAGCTCGGTAAACCCAACTGATAAGTGGTTGCACAATAGGTGCCGTACCTGGCCGACTATAGCACGTTCAGTAAAGTAAAATAGATACTATATATAATGCATGCTAGACTCATGGAATCACCTTCTAAACTTTTGGAGTGATTTAAGAACATTATGGATATCCATACCCTCAATATGAACCTTAGTAGAATTCAAGGATCATACACACTTGCTTAGAATAATTTTATAAGGAAATAACAACATGGACAACCTTAGTTGCTAGGAGTAGATCCGTTATGAAGTAGCATATTTATTTCACTTTTGATCATGCCAAAAGAAAGAAGGAAGTGCCTTAACATACCTTAAACCCGTTGAGTCCTTAATCCCTTACAAGCAACTCTTAAAACAAGTCAACTCAATCTATCATAGTATAAGGAGATTCAAAATCAGTGTTGAGCAAAAGCTATGTCTATAACCTAAGCTAGTAGCTCATTTACGTAAATTCAAGCAGCATTTCCCCTATAACAAGGGCCTCCTGCAATACTAGGTACCTACAACAACAACCAGAGAAATGCATCAACATATAAATATTAATAACAAGACACTATATAACAACAACAAGTCACACCACTTCACAACGAGTGGCAAGCTCCAATTGGAATCCATATAACTCATATCACCCCTTATATACTTCTTACATTAACTTAACAACATCATTAACATGATAATAAATTAGTTTATCAATGATTCCACCCTTATACCATATATTTATAACAAAGGAAACAATCCATAACTCCAACTATCTTCAATTAGAAACTTTATTCACTAGTTCATGTCTAGTCCAACCATTTAACTTAATCAACATCAAGATAACCTTAATCACCTACAAGAACACAATACACATACCTCCTACAATATCTTCAAGTAGAAATCCAAGTTATATTTAGCTTACAACAGCCCTCAATGGCAATACAACACCATAGAAGGGACTTAAGCTAATCAGAGTATTATTTTGTAGTTTATCATCCTAACAACATAACCAACATACAAGAAAGCTTAAGCAAAATTAGTAGGATGTTATACTCACCTTAGCCAGTAGCAAAAACTTGAAATTTCAGCACAAAACAGACCACAACTATCCTCAATGACAACACAAACTCAAAGAGGTGTTATTCTTCACTTTTGATGTTGAAATATGGTATAATGCATTTGCAAGACTTGAAATAACCTAGGATTGATATGAAAACCATGGGAGTGTATTTTACAGAACATAAACCGCTTAAAACAACCTCCCACACGAGCTGGAACCACCCAAAAATCAGCAACAATAAGAAGAACAAGAAACTTACTAGCGCCAGGGGATTCCCGACACTTGATTTGTGTAGTTTGCCCTTTGTTTGGGTCTTGGATCATGAGAGAACCTTTTGAGAGTGTTTCTAGGGTTCTAAGGTTTGAATATACTGAAAATAAAAACTTAAAACATGGTTGAGGCATCTTATATATATCCATATGTCTTAAACCGCCTATGTGGGCCCCATTGAGAGCTGCATGGCGCAGTCTCACAAAAATGTGAATATATCTCTTGTCCAATATCGTATCGACAAGCAGTTTAATGAGTTAGAATGCAACTTGTGATGACCTTTGCCAACTTTTGTTCCACAACTCGCTTGACTTAGGAAAATAACACACGACTATCATACGACTAAAATAACTCATAATTTAACCTCCTTATCATGTTAATCACCCTAGTCTCACCCAAAAAGTATATGTTATAACATTCCAAACTTATCGACTTTCGACGAAACTTATTTTCTTCAGTTCATTTAGCGTCTAAGCTTTCCAACCCTTTTGATACTTGTTATTCATAATCTTAAAGATTTGTAACCTCCAAGATAAAATTATGAAATTACGTTATGTACTTTCAAAAAAATCTCATTTCCGAGCTTACATCAATTGTCTTACGACATATTCTCACGTACGAAAACATGGGATGTAACATAAGTCTTAGGTTCTTGGCTTCCGGGGTCGTAGCCAAATCTTGCATGTTTAGCCACATTTGGCCACATCGGTTATTTTTGCAAAATATGGCTATTTTCTCAAAGTAGTTTATTATACCATGTCTTAGAGCCCTAAGTCTACAACAAGGTTTCCCCTTAGTTTTAAGGTCCATTCCTGTTAAATTTGCATGTCTAGCCATTTTTGGCCACATCGGTCATTCTTGCAAAGAAGAATTAAGTCTGGATTGAGGAACACCGACATCCCCCATGAATTAAGTTATTGTAGGGACATTGAGGTCGATGAGGTCATCGAGGCAATGCGTAAGATGAGGGGGGGTAGAGCTACTGGGCCGGACGAAATTCCGGTTGAACTTTGGAGGTGTGTGGGTAGAGCAGGATTGGAATGGCTTACTGGGTTGTATAATGTGATATTCAAGACTAATAGGATGCCTGAAGAGTGGAGGTGGAGTACAATGGTTCCGTTGTATAAGAACAAAGGCGATATCCAGAGCTGTAACAACTATAGAGGTATCAAACTACTGAGTCATACCATGAAAGTCTGGGAGAGAGTGGTAGAGATGAGAGTGCGAAGGACGGTGTCTATCTCAAACAACCAGTTCGGGTTTATGCCGGGGCGATCTACCACAGAAGCTATCCATCTTATTAGGAGGATGGTAGAACAGTACAGGGATAAGAAGAAGGATCTCCACATGGTGTTTATTGATCTAGAGAAAGCGTACGACAGGGTTCCTAGGGAGGTCTTATGGAGCTGCTTAGAGGTTAAAGGGGTTCCGGTAGCCTACATTAGGGTGATTAGAGACATGTATGAAGGAGCTAAGACTCGGGTTAGGACAGTAGGAGGCGATTCCGAGCATTTTCCAGTTGTCACGGGGTTGCACCAAGGGTCTGCACTCAGCCCTTTCCTATTTGCCCTGGTGATGGATGCCATAACGCATCATATTCAAGGGGAGGTGCCATGGTGCATGCTATTTGCTGATGATATAGTCCTAATTGACGAAACACGACGCGGCATAAACGAAAGGCTAGAGGTTTGGAGACATGCCCTTGAGTCTAAAGGTTTCAGGTTGAGCAGGACAAAGACGGAATACCTCGAGTGCAAATTTGGGGAGGGGCCGACGGAAGCAGGAGTGGAAGTGAGGCTTGACTCTCAAATTATCCCTAAGAAGAGTAGTATCAAGTACCTTGGGTCAGTTATTCAGGGGATCGGGGAGATAGACGAGGATGTCACACACCGTATAGGGGTGGGTTGGATGAAGTGGAGGTTAGCGACGGGAGTCCTGTGTGACAAGAAAGTTTCACCGTTACTAAAAGGTAAGTTTTACAAAGCAGTGGTTAGGCCTGCAATGCTGTATGGGACCGAGTGTTGGCCGGTTAAAAAATCACACACCCAGAAGATGAAAGTAGCAGAGATGAGGATGTTGAGGTGGATGTGCGGGCATACAATGATGGATAAGATTAGGAATGAAGACATTCGAGAGAAGGTGGGCGTGGCCCCCATAGAGGACAAGATGCGGGAAGCAAGACTCAGATGGTTCGGGCACATTCAGAGGAGGAGCACCGATGCACCGGTGAGAAGGTGTGAGCGATTGGCTGTGGTGGGCATGGGGAGAGGTAGAGGGAGACCTAAGAAATATTGGGGAGAGGTGATACGACAGGACTTAGCGCGTCTTAGGATTACTGAGGACATGGCCCTGGATAGGGGATTGTGGAGGTCGAGCACTAAAGTTGTAGGTTAGGGGAGTTGTGGATATTTCCACAGTGCACTAGAGTGAGAATAGATAGTTATGAGGTGATCGTAGGATGTTACTGATCAGCTACCGATACAGGGAAGTATCTGTTGGATATTAGTATAACTTACATCTATTTCGCATTTCTTATATTTATTATATTTCTGCGATTTTGTTATTTTGCGTTATGTTGTGTATTTCATGTTAATCTTAGTATGACTCCATTAATAGTACTAACTTATCTTCTCTTGTTGATGTCTTGAGCTGAGGGTCTCCTGGAAACAGCCTCTCTGCCCTCCGGGGTAGGGGTAAGGTCTGCGTACATATTACCCTCCCCAGACCCCACTTGTGGGATTATACTGGGTTGTTGTTGTTGTTGTTGTTGTATCGGTCATTCTTGCAAAATGGGATCATTTTTGCAAAAGTGGTTCAATGACCCGTGTCTTAGGATCTTGAGTCCACAACTAGGTATCATATTACTTTAAGGTCTGTCCTTTTTGAGTTTGCATCTTTAGCCACTTCTGGCCCTATCGGTCGTTTTTGCAAAATGGGTCATTTTTACAAATTAATTTTCGGCCATGATTATTAGGAGTTTAATCCATATAAGCCTTAGTGAGGTATTTACATAACTGAGTAGTCACCCTTGTTGAGTTTACACTTCTAGCCACCCTTCGCCACATAGGTCATTTTGCATAAATAGCCCAATCGTGTCTTGCATGTGTCCAATAAGAGGTGTTGTGGTGTCGCATAATGTCTTGAGTCACTGATCTATTTGGTCTTATTTTTCTCATTCAGGTGTGGATCCATGTACCAAGACTTGAGCATGATAGATACCCTAGGACCATTGCATTCAGGAACTGCTTTTGGAGCCTTTTTATGTTCTGCGTCTGTTTTTATGTTTGTCTTTCACTTTGTAGTCCTGTCTAGTAGTACTACGTCTTTTAGGTAATGTCAGAGACTATCATAGTCTAGTTGAGTTTGTCGAATCTTTCATTATCGTACTTCCTGTTTTGTATTTGAAAAACCAAAAAAATTATTATAAATGAATAATCTTAAAAGAGTTTTGTTCCTTAGTTTATTTTATCCCTTACTTTTCCAGAACTACGCTTGATCTGATTCATGAGGGAGATGATACGTAGGCAACCTATATAGGGTTCGATCGAATCATCATTAAAAAATAACAAAAAACAAAAACAATAAAAATAAAAAGAGGATGAAATTGTGGGATGTAAGAAATGAGAGGAAAGAAAAGAGTGATAATCAAGAAAGAAAACGAGAAGGAAGGAAATGAAAAACCAAGCAGTGCTAGAAAGGAAAATGAAGAAGGAGATGGGGCAAGAAGAGTGAAATTGGGATGATGCCATATGACCTACGTATTAGAAGCGATAACTGTGACTAGGTGCATTGAACATAATGTGAGATTATTTTATGTTAAATTTCCTAACGCTAACATGATGACTTCATTTGTTCCTCTTTGTTATCTTCATATTAGTGCAAGGTTGGTTGGTTTATGGTTTTTAAAGTAGTAACTCTTCTCTACAACATAAAGTCGAAAGTCAATGGCAGATGATAATAGAATTGAGTTGGTTGATATTGGTGCCCAAAAGCAATTGGTTGAACATGACAATGGGTTGGTTGAAGAGGTAAAGATATTAAGACAACACATAGTGGACATGTATCGCATTTGGATGACTGGGATGGCGCCACCCCCGCCACCCTAGCTTCCTAGATGCTACCCTTACCCAAACTCCGGTCATAGTGCCAGATGATCCCCCATACTCTCCATGTTCTCCCGCTTATCACAACTTTTCCAACCACCCTAGTAGTTCCATAACTCATCCTCCAACTACCTTTCCCAAAAATTGCCCTCCTGTATTATCCACTATCCCCACGATCACAACTTCTCAGCAATCTTTCCTTCATAGATCCAACAATATATGAACACTCACTAAAAACTCATGATGCCTGATATTACCCCTCAGAGGTTGCCCACAAGGTCCCTGACTCATACAATTATAGCTTTTAGAATGATCCTCATGTGAAAATGAAAAGTTCATAGGAAAAAAAGGGCGAGATGAGATATCCAGGAAGCTGAAATGTATAGAACAGTCCTTAAAGAGCATGCAAGGGATGGAAAATCAGATTAATGTATTACAATAACTTGTGTATGTTCTCCGATATTCATCTGCCTGTGAGGTTTAAAATTCCAAAGTTTAACTTGTATGATGGGCGTGGAGATCCAGTAGCCCATCTGAGGGGTTATTGCAGCGAAATAAGAAGTGTTGGCGGGAAAGATGATTTGTTGATGGTGTATTTCAGTGATATCTTGACTGGGCCAGCCTTGGAATGGTACATTCGTCAAGATGTCAATAAGTGGCACACAAAGGACAATTTGGCTCAGGCTTTTGCTCGGCATTTTCAGTACAACATAGACATTGTCCCAGATCGCCTATCTATGACAAAGATGGAAAAGAAGCCTAATGAATGTTTTAGGGAATACAGGCTCAGATGGAGAGAGCAAGCTGCCCGAGTCAATCCCCCGATGGAAGAGGACGAGATGTTTAAGTACTTTCTTCAGGCTCAAGAGCCTACTTACTTTGGGCATTTGATCTCGGCTGTAGGTAAGCCTTTTAATGATGTGGTAAAAATTGGAGAGAGAGTAGATGATGGGTTGAATTCAAGCAAGATCATGAGCTATTCTACTTTAAAAGCCACAACACAAGCAATTCAGAACAACACAGGAAGCTTGCTAGGTTAGAAGGAACATGACGATGTTGCCATGGTTGTCTCAGGATCACGACATGGCCCAATAGGTTCGCCTCACCAATATACTCAGCCTCGACCCCAACCCCAACCCCAACCCCAAACCTATCCCCGAGCTCCATATAATCCACCTTAATATTATCTTTCGAACAAGGTCCAGTCATTTGTTCAACCACTAGGTCACTCCTTATGGCGAACACCAGCACCTCATAATACTCTTTTGCCTTCACAACATTTTTGAGCACCCAAAAAACATAGGAAACACGGGCATAGAGGGGACAAAGGCAAAGAAATAGTTTCACACCAATCATGGAATCCTACACAAGCTTGTTTGAAAAGTTAAAATAGGTTTGTCTAATTGAGCTGCTCATCGGCTATACTCCGGACCCATATGCAAAAGGTTTTGATCCTACTGTACGGTGCATGTCCCACTCTAATGCCCAAGGGCATAGAATTGAAGATTGTCGTGCTTTGAAAAGGGAGATAGAAAGAATAATTCAAGAAGGGATAATTGTGGTCCAGGACAGTGACATCCAGAATATCGCGCAGAATCCTTTACCTGCATATGATGATGCACTCTTTATGGGGAAGATGCATGGTGACGGGGAGTATGAGAATCCTCTTGGGAACTTGCTGACTGGAGTTAATGATATTAAAATTGGTGAAGATCCCAGTAATTTTGATGTGCAACCCAATGGCTAAGATGTCGAGCTTGGTAATTGGAAAGATACTCTTTTCTTGGCTAGCCAAGGATGAGGTTTGGTGGTTTATTTTGTTGTCGTTTTAGTTGTTCAGGTTATTTTAGGGTTGTAATCCGGATATTGTCTTGTGGCTCAAACCCTTCTTCTTCTTTTTATTTTTCCTAGTTCGTTTAGTTGTAGTAACTCGTCTAGTGTTATCTAAGATTGTTTCAGGGTTGTAAACTATGTCTATTTTGGTCATTTTATTCAAACCCTTTTTCACCATCTGTCTAATGCAATCTCCTATTTTCTATTAGTTCTAGTCAGTTTTTGTTTAGGTCACATTTACTTTTATAGTTTTTTTCATGCTAACCCTAGTGACATGACATGCACGCACAATTCTCAACCTGGTATTGAAAATTAGTTTAATCATGAAGCAATGACACAATTTTGAATATGATAAAAGGATGCATTTGAGGAAACAAGTAAAGATTCACGCATTCTAAGATAACCTGAAGCTTGAATTGAGTGAAACCAAGGCAGTTAGTCTAGAAAATCAAGAGATTCATGAGAGCATATAACAAGGGAATGTCTCTTAAGCAGTTTGAGATAGATTAGTCAGTGTTGAAATGCATTCTTCCACATCAAGGTGACGTTGAGTCAAGTCTGCTTTGAACTAGCAATGATCATTTGTTGGGACAAAGGTATTGCCCGTCGGCACTTTCTGTTTGTGTTTATACCATCAATTGATACTATATATGGTTTATTTGCTTATCTTAAATTGCATGTTTGTACTTGGAATTTTTAAAGTTTTGTATGATGAAGGTATTTTATTCTGCTGCCCAAACACTTGTATCTTTTGCTACCCCTTTTAAGCCCTAGTTTATTTTGTTTCGTACCCCTCTTTTGAAATCACAAGTAGAGTAAGGAACTAGAAAAAAAAAAGAAAAAGAAAAATAGAAAAAGAATTAAAGTAAAAGAAATGAGAACAAGAAGAAAATGAGAAGAAAAGAAAACAAAAAAGGAGAAAAGAAAAAAGGGAAAAAAAGAAAAAGAAAGAAAAAGAAAGAAAAAGAAAGAAAAGGAAAACAAAAAACAAAAAAAGAAGAAGCTAACTTTGTGTTTGAACTACGTTCGACCTGATTCTTGTCACCTCAAGATACGTAGGCAGCCTTATGGTTTGGTCACACCAAATAAAATATTTCGTAATCCCATAAAATAAAGAATGAGGCAGATTTTCTTAGAAATCCCATCAAAACAACAAAAAAAAATCACCAGATCCCTAGAAATTGGGGTAGATATTTTAAATTGGCCAAAAGATTTGATTCCAAAAGTTGTAATTTTGAACCCTTTCATCAGAAATTATTTTGATCCTTCATTCCATCCTTTCTTTCCAACCCTGTCCAAAAGCTTACATTATGGTCCAAAGAAAGACCTTCTGACCAATCTTTGAGGATGACAAATCAAGTGTGTGGTACAAGTACGATCTTCTTGTATCATGGGTAATACATTGTTCTCAGCACAAAGAGAGAAAATGATAAAATGAGGAAGTCTTATCGATGAAAACCCTCATGGGCACTTTGAGGCGATGATGAGTTGAGAAAAAGAGCAAAATGAGAGAGGCTTGATGGTAAAAACCCTTCAGGGCACTACAAGTCAACTAAGGATTGTGAATTAGATAGGACAATAGGAGCGCTGAAGCCCAGTTTCACAGCTTAGAGGCATAACAAGAGTTGATAATTATACTCGCTTGACAGATTAGGGGCCTAATTCAAAATGCATGTCATGGTCAGTGGAGATGGCCTTCAAATCAGATTAATTTCTACTTTGTTCTTTTTCCTAGGTAAAAATATTTTCTTGTTAGATACCATCTCTTCTCGTTTTCCCCCTTATTTTGTTCCTCTTGTTTTGTTTGAGTCCCTTTTGGTTTTGATCGAAACAAGTGAGAAATGAATTCAAAATTTGCTACCAGCTTTCCAATTGTAGAAAGTGAAATCTGGCCTAGCACATCAAGTGGCATAAGTAAGGGAAAAGAGGAATGCACATTGAGTTGATAACAATTGACGTGCTTTGGGATTCATGTGAAATGAAAAGGTTTGGTAAATGTCATTTCATGAGCAGAGTGCAACAGATAGAGGATTTGGGTTCGAATGGATCAGAGGTATTTTATGTGATAAGGGTTGATAGAAAATGGCTAGTCAATAACAGGCAAGTCCAAGTTGATCATGACAAGTGCAAGAGAAATCGCCCACGTAGTCAAGGCCACAAACTAACCACCATGTTTTAATCTCACAATTTTTCTTTGTCTGAAACAGGGATGAATCTTATGTTCATATAAAAGCTTGGAAGCTTGAAATTTTCAGGTGTAATGCCCCAATTCTACTTAAACAAGGGCTATTGAGAAGATCATACCTCCTAAGCATTTTCCCTAGTTGAGAAGAACCATACCTCCTAGGCATTTTCCTTAGTTGAGAGGAATCTTTGGCTTTCTTTAAGTTTAGGGGCCCCGCCTCGAGAATAGGGCCAATTTGCAATTTTGTTAAGTTGGATAATCATTAGTTTTTCTCGAGTTCAATGCTCCCGCCTAGAGAATAGGGTCAATCTTTAGTTTAGTCAAGCTCAGTTTATAGTTTTCCTCAAGCTCAATCTCAAATATAGGAGTCACACTTCCTAGTTTGGGGTTTTTAGTTTTTATTCCTTTAGGAGACACACCTTCTAATTTTAGGTTAACAGTTTTACCTCTAGGAGAAACACTTCATAGTCAGGGTCTTTCAGGTTATATTTTGTTTTAGGAGGCTCACTTCCTAAATTGAGATTTTACCCTTAGGAGACGTATTTTCTAGTTTGAGTCATTGAAGTTTCACCCCTTGGAGACGTACTTCCTAGTCGGGTTCTATCAGGTTATATTCTTGTTTCAGGAGACGCACTTCCTAAATTGAGATTTTACCCCTAAGAGATGCACTTTCTAGTTTGGGTCATTTAAATTCATTCCTAGGAGACGCACTTTTTAGTTTAAGTCATTGAAGTTTTACCCCTAGAAGACGCACTTCCTAGTATGGTCCTTCAGGTTATATTTTTGTTTTAGGAGACACACTTCCTAAATTGGAATTTCAACCCTTATATTTTTATTTTAGGAGACGCACGTCCTAAATTAGAATTTCATTACTAAGAGACGCACTTCCTAGTTTGAGTCATTGAAGTTTTACCCCTAGGAGACGCACTTCCTAGTATGGTCCTTCAAGTTATATTTTGGTTTTAGGAGACACACTTCCTAAATTGAAATTTCATCCCTAGGAGATGCACTTCCTAGGTTGAGTCATTGAAGTTTCACCCCTAGGAGACGCACTTCCTAATTTGGGTCTTTCGAGTTATATTTTTGTTTTAGGAGATACACTTTCTAAATTGAGATTTTACCCCTAGAAGACGCACTTCCTAGTTTTGAGTCATTCAAGTTTTACCCCTAGGAGATGCACTTCCTAGTTTGGTTCATTCATGTTTCACCCCTAGGAGATGTACTTCCTAGTTTGGTTCATTCAAGTTTCATTCATAGAAGACTCACTTCGTAGTTTGATTCATTCGAGTTTTATCCTTAGGAGACACACTTCCTAATTTGGTTCGTTCAAGTTTCATTCCTAGGAAATGCACTTCCTAGTTTGAGTTCATCCCCAGGAGACACACGTCCTAGTCGAGTCTTTAGTTTTACTCTCATCATTGCATCAATAGCATAGGTGATTTGCATTTTTGCTGACAACTCACAAATCTTCCTAGTGCAAACTTGGGTAGAATTTTTTTTTTGTTGTTTTTTATTCCAGGCACCCACCTGGAGAATGAGTGCAACATTTCCGAAATGGGTTTTGGGTCCGAGTCAAAGACACCAGGAGCCCCCTGAAGAACATGGTCAACTTTCAATTTCTTTCAAGTTCATGGAGTAGTAGCCCGCCTGAAGAACATGGTCAACTTTAAGTTTACAAGTTTAAGTCAGAGAGGCATCAAGAGCCCGTATGAAGAACAGGATCAACGTTCAATATCAAGTTAGAGAGGCATCAGAAGAATCCCGCCTAAAGAACAGGGTCAACTTTCAGTTTACAAGTTCAAGTTAGAGAGGCATCAGGAGCCTGCCCGAAGAACAGGATATACTTTAAATTTCAAGTTCAAGAAGCATCAGGAGAATCCCTCCCGAAGAATAGGGTCAACTTTCAATTTCCAAGTTCAAGAAGCATCAGGAGAATCCCGCCTGAAGAACAGGGTCAATTTTCAGTTTCAAGTTTAAGTCAGAAGAAATAGGAACCCGCCTGAAGAATAGGGTCAACCTCCAATCTTTAAGTCAAATTGGAAGTAGCACGAGCCGCTGAAGAACAAGGTTTGCAGGCTCAAGTCTACTCGAAGTTCAAGTTTATTTCAAATGCAAGCAGCAGGGTGCCCGCCTGAAGAACAAGGTCAACTTCCAGTTTTCTTCAATTTCAATTCAGCAGGATGCCCACTTGAAGAATAGGGTGAATTTTCAGTTTCATATTGAAAGAGCAAGTGGAGATTCAAGACATAAAGTAGGTAGGATCTTTTTTTTTATTTTTTATTTTTGCTATAATTTTTCCTTTTACTTTGATGTAATGGTAGGAACCGCAGACCGAAACCGCACGGCACCTCAATCGGCTGTCTACCTCGGTACTTCATCACTCTTCCTGCTTTCGAACTACACGTGGCCTGATTCCTTTAACCAAGGATATGTAGGCAGCTCAAATACTAGGGCTCGGTCACATTCTCCTTTATTTTATTTTTTGGTCTCTATAAATAAGAGTCGGGTCAAAAGACCTGTCTCATTGTTCTTTATCTGAAAATACTTCGTGTTTTCAGTCAAAGAGGGACAGCTGTAAACATGTAATTTTTGATCCTCCGCAAGATTTTACACATTTTAGCATTTGAAGTGTTAGTGTAGGTCTAGTATCGCTATTTTAAATAGCTTTGACTCTTTGACTTTATTTTATCACAAACCAAAAATATTTTTTTTATTTAGGTAATTAATATTTTATCTAGTTACTTTTATTTTATCTATCTTTCATAAAAGTTGAAAATTTAAAAATAGTTCCACTTTATTTTCAAGAATATTAGTATTTTTGTTAGTAATATTATTTTAATTTTGCGATGATTTTAATCTAATCCCATTTTTATTTTTATTTTAGTATGATATTTGAAAAAATACCAATAATAGTTTCACGTTATAATATTATTCATTTTATTTAACTAGATCTAGTTTTATATTTTATAGTAAAGATTTTATGCTATTTGTAGAAGAGGACTAAGATCTTGGGCTAGAATTTGGCCCAAATTTGAATCTTCCATATAAACCCAGTTCCCCTTAGCCCAAATAACCTATAGTTACTAAATCCAAGCCCATGACCCCACCCTAATTTCTTTGAAAACTAACGTCACCCAGCTTTTTCTTCGGGAAACCTTGGACAGACCTAAGAGGTCCAACAGCCAACTCTCACCATATCTCCCTCACCAGTCTGCCGCTGGCGACCCCTTAAACACCAACCAGTCTACACTAGCGAATCCCCATGACCTAGAGCCACCCGTACTCCTCCTTACGCCACCACACACACACCACCCGAACCCTGATTCCTCTTCAACCAAAACCCGCAGCCGCCGAACAATTTAAGACCTAAAAAACCGCCCGCCGCCAACGCCCAGTCGCCGGAAGATCCAAGAGCCAGCGACTCCACCCTTTCCAAAATAAGAAACCAGCCACCCTCACTCATCAAAAAACCCATCTGCCGCTACTTCGCTGCAGTCAACCATCCTCCAACCCACCGCTCCCTCACCACCGGAACTGGCCGAAAATCGGTGACCATACACACACTGAAACGCACAGAAGCGGACAAGCCAAAAAAAAAATTGGAGACATCAAATAACTGAGAAACAGAGGAAGGGAACAAACAGATTTTCCTATTCTGATTTTGGATTCAAATCGTTTTGATTTTCATTTCAAATTTTAGCTTCTTCTTCTTCTGATTTTTGATTTTAAAACCATGGATCAAATTTGAGGGTGGTTGGAGTTCGTTTTAGTTGATGGTCGCTGTTCGAGGTTTGCGGCAGTGTTTCTGCTGCGCATTTCAATTTCTGGTATGTCGAGGTCGTAGAAAAGTTCATCTTTTTTCACCCCTTTTATTAATCCATAGATATATTTCGTTGTTCCGTGAGATTGAATATGCTGTGATTTTAACCTTGGTTAGCTTCACTGTGACTTTTTTAAGTTGGTCCTTTAATGGTTGAATTATGTTTTATAACTTCTGTTCTATACACTTAAAAAATGAAAACATGAAAGGGTTAGTTCGAATGCAAATGGTGTCACTGTCAAGTGTTGGGTTTGGGAAACAATTCATAAAAATCGGAATTGGCTCTGGGTCATAAACTATGAATCAAACATAATATCATTCTATTTTATTGAGTTTTTGGCTAAAAACATCCCTTAACTATGGCTCAAACCTAAGGTACATCCTTATGTTAGTAGATTGAACAAAAAAATCCCTTAACTACTCCAGAAGTTGCAACAATCATCCTTCCGTTTAGTTTCCGTCAAAAAACTAACAGCATAAACCAAAACACATGTCAAACACGTGACTTTTTCCCAAAACTTCCATGTTCTATCCCTCCCTTTGTATTCAAACTTCAGCGAAGCAGGCTTTGAAAAATTGAAGTTTTCATTCATTCTAAACACCAACTCTTTCACATTATTACGTCATTAAAATCGAAAGAGCTATTGGTTTGACACAATTTGCCTTCCCAAGCAGTACTTACGCTTCATGAAAAAAAATTAAGTCAAGTTCATAATCTCTCTCTTCTTTCTTGTTCCAGTAGTGTTTTAATTGGATAATGTAGTTGACGAGTGGGATTAGTTTAGTTTTTGTTCTGTACATCTTCTTCATATTGAAAGAGATTATTGTCTTTGCTAAGGAAATCTAGAAAATAATTATACAATAATTAAGATCCGCTAAGTCAGAGCTTCCACTTACCTGGTTTAGTAAAATGCTTTATGCATGTCCTGTGTGAATTTCAAGTCACATTATTCAGTGAACTAAATTTAGCATATTTTAGTTCGTTTATGTAGTAGACTTCGCTATATGATTTGACTCAAAAGAACCTTCATCTTATCATACTCTCTGAATTGTAAACATACCCATAAAGTTGAAGTACTGCAGAAAGTAATATAAAATTTACTAAGTTGTTTCCATGATAAATCATCACCAAACTGTGGTGATTAAAAGATCTGAGCATTAATTTTGACTAGGAGATTGAGGGGAAAGTCATGTGTTTTAATTTGATTTAGAAGAATAACCTGCTTTAATTTCTTCTTTGTCCGACTTTGCTCAATATATATATTATTTTATGAAGTTGAAAATGAAAGAAATTTTAGTTTCTAAAGTCTTAGTTTCGTGTAGGTGGAAGATGATGGGGGCTGAGGGACACATTGGGAGATTGAGGGTTGAAGTCACTTGTGTTGGTTTATGCTGTTAGTTTCTTGGCAGAAACTAAACGGAAGGATGGATATTGCAACTTCTGGAATAGTTAAGGGATGTTTTTTGTTTAATCTAGTAACATAAGGATGTACCTTAGGTTTGAGCCATAGTTGAGGGATGTTTTTAGCCAAAGACTCTAACATGTTTAGGCCGACCACACTTGGGTAGGCAAATCTTAGATTTATTTTATTTATTTATTTTATTTTTATTCAAGATGAGAGGTCGCTCCCTTTAGTATATATTCAGGGGAATGCCCCGTAGATTAGTATTATGTATTTGGAGGCCGTGACGAACCTCGTGGAAAATATAGTATATATTACTAGTATTTAGGACTTTACTTTACTTTTTTTTTTCTATTTTCTTTTTTTGGGCGGGGACGACCTCGAGCCTCTTTGTATTTGCTTTCCTTTTCTATTTTTTAATCTCAATTTGAGTATTTTAAAAGCCAACTAGATCGAGTACGCAACCGTGACTTTCAGGGGACTTGGGGAGTGCCTAACACCTTCTCCCTGAGTCAAATGAACCCCCTTACCCGAATCTCTGGTGCAATTAATTTTAAGTCTAAACGTGCTTCAAAAGAAAAAATCATTTCTATAAATGATAATCGGACACGCCGAAACAAAAGTTAGGTGGTGACTGAGTTAATCCTTTTGAACACAAATTTTTGTCACTTTCTAATTGAAAACCCTTTTGAGCTTCAATAATCTTTTTTATTTATTTTTAAGAGGGTTAATGAGGTAAAAAAATGGGCTGTGACACTAATGACTCACAAGAACTGTTACGCGACGCCTTCCTGATTATTCTTGGAAGGGCAACGTAAGGCTAGGCAACCGATGTCAGTGCGATTGCCGTCCGGCCGCCATGGGGCGCGGCCAAGGGGTCATGCGGCGTGTGTGGAAAGCAGCCCATGACAGAACTCATGTTTTCAATTGTCTAATACCCAATGAAAATTCATCAACCTCTTCAGCTGTATTGCTAAACTAGTGAGGGTGAACCCCGGGCTCAATTGCCATAGCTAAGGCTGTAATTTATTTTTACCTCTTAAGATGTTTGACATTAGAGCAGTTAATTGAGAAAAAAAATATTTTGGTTGGAGCAATTAAGTATTAAAGCATTTATAAAAATATATATATTCTAGGAATCATGTTGGAGAAGAGGTTGCCTGAAACTAGGGGTGTACAAACCGAACCGAAAAACCGCACCAAACCGAAAAGTCAAACCAAACCGATTAAAAAACTCGACTCGGTTTGGTTTGATTTGGTTTGGTATTGAATAAAAAAATCCGAACCAACCCGACATATAAATATATAATTTTTATATATATTATTTAAGATTTTATATAACATTTTCTTTAAAAAACATCTAGAAATATTTGGGATTCTCTTGCGGGATATAAATTTGAATAGAATATGAAGTGCTCCATATTTATTGACCTTAAATAATGGGTTGTATGATCAGTTTCTTATCAAATGTTACTAAAATACGTCTATCTCTTTGTTCTTACATATTTATATCATATGTTAAGATGTATTAAATTCTTATATCTTTTTTGAATGTGAAGTGGTTATTAATATTTAGGTATCATATTGATTTTTATGTTTAATTACTAAATTCGCATAACCTGAAAGTGTATATCAACGAATAATTTTTGTCAGACAACTAAAAAAAATTATTATGTGTTAACTAATGGAATTCTCGCATAAGAATATTTTAATTGATAATATATTTGTCAACTTTTTATATTTTTACTAAATAGCTGTATACATATCAAATATTTAACAAAGTAAGATTGAAATAATACGTAAGTAACAAAAAACTCGAAGACCCGAAAAATCCGACAAAACCGAACCCATCCAAACTGATATAGTTGGTTTGGCTTGGTTTTGATAAAAACCGAACCAACCCGGTCCATGTACACCCCTACCTGAAACTGTATGCTCCATTGACTATAAAAGAATTCAACGAGCTATTCATATAAAGAAAAATCACTAGAAAGCAAGATTATTGGAATTTTCGGAACTATTTGGCTAAATTATCAAAAAGAATACAATTACCTTGATCGTTCTAACAATTTGCAGTTGCTACCTTTCGCAATTTGAATTTTATTTACCTTGAAAATGGTAATAACAATTAGATTTGATTTTGTAGTTCTAAAATATGTGATCAATTTTTATCCCAGTTGTTAAGCAGTAGATTCTAAGTGACAGGGTTAGAAAATAATATAAGAGATTGAAGATGGCTTTAGAAACCAAACCAAACGGTTGAGAATCGCGCCCTCGAGCTAGCGCGTGCGGGGCCTCGATGCCAAGTTAGATGCCCGGCCAAGGGCTGTCGATGGGGGATTAACAACTACTAGGGTTGTGATTGCGGCTCTTTATGGCTAATAACGAGCAAAAAATAAAGAAAGATTTATGTAAGCAACACAGTCAAATAGAGAGTATGTTTAAGTTAGAGAGCAGAAATAATATTCTTGTATTGAATGAAGTATCTTGTATATTCGATCCCTTCTTTATATAAGGAGGAAAATTCCATCATAGTACATGAATAATTATTACAAAGAAATATAGCCGAAACAACTACTTACTAGTCTGTACCAGAGTAGTGTTACTCTTGCAGGATTTGTCAGTCTTGATCATGTGACTTGGGAACTTCCCGTTGGTGCATTGCAGCTATTAGTTTGTACTGCCTCGAGGTCGATCATCACGAACCCTCGAGGGCGAACTCCGAGCTAGACTTCGAGTCTTCGAGGGTGATCCTTTTTGAGTGATCACAAAAGCTTGCCCTCTGATTTTACCGTATACAATTTTAAATGTTACATAATTCGTATAAATATTCAAAAGAGGAGTTAGGTGTAAAATGATAGAATTAAGTGGGGCGTACATGATCATGATTAGCTAAAAATTGTTCAAATGAACATTTGAACTGTACAGGTAAAACTATTTAACGGTAAAATGTGTAGTTGAAAATAATAAACTTAAGTAGGCCCAGTTTTACTACCGGACGAGTAAAGATTTATCGCAATAAGATTAAATCTCCTTAAAGGGAATGAAATATTTGCACCTCAAAGTGAAGAATATTTATTTATTTTTCTTCATTTTACTTTTTGACTACAATTACTTGCATTTTCATCTACAACTTTAAGGAGATTCAATTTTATTACAGTTGAAAAAGATATGAATATCAAGTTAGGAGATCTCAATGTTCATTCCATTTTATCGTCGGTCTTTTTAAGAGATGAAGGGTAAAGTACTTTTTTACCCACTTAACTCAAGCAAAGAAAAGATAAAAACCTTTTACTTTATATTTTTTCATAAATATGTATTTCACTTATTTATGATTATGAATTTTTATGTTTCTAAATATATTGGAGGTGAAAGCAAGAAGAAAAATATTCCCGCATAAATTTTTTGAATATTCATGCATGATTAAAAAGTGGTTTTATAAAAAACGTAAGGTACATATTTCTATTATAAGTCTTAAATTTAGTCACGTATTATTGTTCGCCTCTATATTGATGATTTATCATTATTTGACTCAAACAGGGATGTTATTGGAAAAACTAAAAGCATGCTTCGTAGTCATTTTGACATGAAAGATATCATGACCTAAAATCCATTAAAGGTCGTGATGGCGCCGGCCACTGCTGTCAGGCAAGCCAACATGTTTAATACTTAATTTAAGTTTCATTTTAATACTTTTAAAATCATAGTTTTTCTTCGATTAAATAATAGAAAGGTGAAAAAAATAATATTTTTCTCAATCTCAGCATTGAATAACCCATAAGTATCCAAGAACCCAGTGTCACAAGTGCATGAGCATCAACTAGAAAAAATAAAATAAAATATATCATCTGTCCATAATACAACCGATGCCAAGCCCTTCCGATGACTAAAACCGATGCCCAACGCTCCAAAACAGTTAATATTTGTACAAACCCATAAATATATACTCAAATACTCATTATAATCCTATTAACAACAATTCCCAACTCCGCTTGAAAAGTCGATAAAATCACCCTCGGGACCACGTTCCCGGATTCCAAAAAATTTTAAAGATAAACTTTACCTATAACCACACAAACTCAAATGTATAATTTATTGTCAATTCCATGCCCAAATTCGTGGTAAAAATTAAAAAAAAAAAATCAAATTCTAGGTTTTCTACCAAAACCCCACAATTACTAATTTTCATGTTTAAATCCTGATACAAACCATATATTTAACTTGTAATAAGTGAGAATCGCTGACCTTATATTGCTTGAAGAAAATTCCTCCTTGAAGATCTCCAAAATTGCCTCCACCAAGTGAAAAATGGAAGAAAAATGGGCCAAGTCCCTTCTTAAAAGAAACCTCATTGCCTAGCCGACTTTCATATCTGCGAACCAACAGCCACATCTGCGGCTCCCCAGGTGCGGTCAAAACTTCGCTCCTGTGGTCCTCACTGCCCAGCCAAAGCTCACACCTGCGGGCAAAAAGGCCGCATCTGCGCAAGTCGCTCCTATGATGGATAGTTCGCACCTGCGATATTTTTCGCTTCTGCACCTCCCTTAGCCGCTTCTGCGCTCCATACCTGCGGCCAAAACCTCACAGGTGCGATTACACCAGATACCACCTACCTCTGCTCTTCTTCAAATTCCAAATTCGATCCATTAACAACCCGAAATCAACCCGAGGCCCCCGGGACCCAGTCCAATTATACCAACCAATTCCAAAACATAGTGCGGACCTGCTCGAGGCCTCAAATCACATCAAACAATGCCGAAATCGTGAATCACACCCTAATTTAAACTTAATGAACTTTAGAACTTCAAACTTCTACATTTTATGTCTAAACATATCAAATCACGTCCGATTGACCTCAGATTTTGCACACAAGCCACATTTGACATTACGGACCTATTCCAACTTCCAGAATCGAAATCCGACTCCGATATCAAAAAGTCCACTTGCGGTCCAACTTTTCGAAATCCTTCAAATTTCTAGCTTTCACCAAATGACCCCAAAATGACCTACGAATCTCCGAATCCACTTCCGGACATGCTCCTAATACCATAATCACCGTATGGAGCTATTCCTAAACTGGGAGTCCCAAATGGACATCAATAACATTGAGATGCACTTCAACCCGAATTTATAAAATTTTTCCAAAATGCCAACTTCCACAATAGGCGTCGAAACGCTCCAGCATCATCTAAAATCCGATCTGGACATACGCGCAAGTCCAAAAAAAATCTTCACATGAACCTTTGGAACCTTCAAATCCCACGTCCAAGGTTGTTTAATTAAAAATCATACCTTAGTCAATTCTTTTAACTTAAAGCTTTCAAAATGAGAACTTTCTTTCCAATTCGACTTTGAACTTCCCGAATCTCGATTCCGACCACACGTACAAGTTATAATACCTGAAGTAAATCTGCTCAAGCCCTCAAACCACTAAACGACGCACTAGGGCTTAAAACGACCGATCGGGTCGTTACATTCTCTCCCACTTAAACATATATTCATCCTCGAACGTGCTAAGAAATGCTCTAGAGTTGTCTGCAATCACTGTTTAACACCTCATGCACCTACTCATGCTACCACAACTTAGTTGAGCACATTTTCTTGCGAAAATTTGAAGATTCCTCTTTTGTTTAGTCAAATCAGCCTTAGAGCCAAATACCAACATCTGGAAATCTCATCCAAGATTGTTTCCATCATACAAACATCGTATTAATCACTACACGATGCACCAATACATGATTGCATACCTTTACTGAATCCACACTATGCATTGTACAACTCACATGACCATAATAATATCCTCTGATAACAATAGCCAAAATTTCAAGAATACGATGCTCACAACACACCTCATGATTCATATAAGTCCCGTTCCAACTCTTGCAATACTGCCACGATGGAAGAGATGTGTAGAACTCATAACCAATTACCAAGTCAACAAATCATGGAGTCTATTCTCCGTACAAGAACCATTACCTCATTCTTAACCACGCAACGGTAATTGCTCTATAATATACTTCACATAAACTCGATCACACTGACCCCGGGTCTAATAATCTCGTCTCACCCAGTATAAGCTTCCCAGGAAATAAGCAACCTCAATCACTGCCAAAATTCTCATATGATGCGACAATATGCAACCAAGCTACAAAATCGAATGTGATACATAAGGACAATGAACTCTGGAAAGAACTACTCGACCCACGTAACTAATTTAGACAATTGAAAAGGTGTTATGAACCTTCCTAAGAAAATAGGAAACAAAACACCCAAGAATAGATATAGGGGGACTGTATTCAACATCACACTGTTGCGACGTGCAATCCGATCCAAACATAATATCATTGCAGCGTGCAACCCGATCCAACCATGATACCATGGTGGCGTGCAACATGAGCCAAACAATATACCCATGGTGGTGTGTCACCGATCTATACATGAAAGCCTATAAGGAAACTCTTTACCAAGCTAAAATGCTCATAACTATGAAATACCCGTATATTGACCACAAGAACGCCAAGTGCATCATACTATCCCTGGGAGACAGTTAGCGCCATATGCTACAAAACTCAAGCATGACTAAGGTGCGATATGTGATCTGCATATCGACAGAAATCCTGCTCACATAATATCATTGCTACGCGGAACCTCAACACATATGAAATTCATCAAGCGTTTCACACCCATACAACACAATATAATATTGCATGAAATAGCCTGCGACGAAATAACATCCAATATCCGTATACTCCTCCGTGAGGAGCACTATGCTGAAGTGAACACATTCATATTTTAGATACATCCATGGGCCTCAAGCTGATTTTGATCATACTGCACAAGGCCAATAATCTTTCAAGGATCCACAATAAACCATTTTCCTATGACACACAAGAACAGTCTTAAATTCATAACAAACTTCCATAGTCCACAACCAAATAAATCGAGCGCCCTTCAGGCATAAATTCTCACATTAACGAACCACAATATCCATATTTGTTTTCAATCTTCAAGCAATCAAGTGACTACATGTCACACTTATACAATCTTCCTGTGGGATATGCACCTCATGACCTTCCGCACCAAGTAATAAGTGTGCACATCTATGCCACCAGCCACACTGTTATTGTAAGGCAAATCAAGAATCCACAATTAGTACACAAAGCCTCTCACCTAGGACATCGATCTCAGGTGACGCTAAGAAAATACCAGCTTACTCTAACCATCTGAATCCTTTCTTGCTCACCCGAGCTCGTGATACTCTTTCCAACATCGAATGACAACCTTGATCCTCAACTTCCAATTCGCATGCCGCATATGCCAATACGTGGTCTCCTACGAATTTCATTATAATTCCTAAACCACTAATAATATCCACGCTTCATCATATAGAAACCTTTCATTTTATTCCAGGAGAACCATTACAACACGTGACTGAATTCCTATAACTACAAAAAAATGCAAACCTCGAGCAACGGCCTAAGACACCATAATTATTCCAGGATCCACCTACATATAACAAGCCATAATACTCAATGCACCCAAATAAAAACAACTACGACAGTTGTCAAGCCTCGCACGTATTTTCCCAAGCCGCATATATAACTTAATACGCTGAAGGAACTGATCATTGCCATCATCATATCAATTCAACCATTGATCCGACTTCTTTAATTTACCCTGGACTTGCCTTAGGAGTAATAATAGCTCCATTCAAAATATAACGAACCCAAATCTGCACTCATCCTGAGTGACCTTATTTCACGAGACCATGTTGCCTCAAAACCCAAACTCCCTCACACCCTCCTTGTGTGCATATTCACATCTGCAACTGGTACACTCATTCTGAGAAATTTCTCTATGAATTCGAAGTCATTTTCTCCCATTCCTCTCATGTTACACCGCAGACCAAAGATAACACAGAACACTCCAAGCCACTTATTATAATCCACTACAAAAGCTTGATACTCAACCATACTACAGACTCGAAATCCTTAGGCACCACACTTTGACTTTTGACTCCACTAGGACCGTTGTTGAGAGTCACCCACTCTGACTTGGTCCCAAATATAATCAAACTCCAAGGCTCTGCTAGCACATGAACATCCTCTCAAAGAAGCACCCGGCTAAATCACTCTCCTTGTAAATCACCTCTACATGAAGCATAAATCCTGAATCTTCCCAAAGCCTGAACACGAGTCAATAAGGCCAACTATACCATACATTCCTCAATCATTTGCTTACATTTCCACTGATTGTCTCTTTCCTTAGTCATAATAACCCACAAATATGTCGATAACCAGAATCTCACAAGTGGACAACCATGCAATCCCTAGGCGGTGGGGCTCTCCCAGTTAGATGGAAGATACTACTACATAATTATGGAATATACCAAGACTCCTTATCCCTCATTGACATGATCTTGTACAATCAACCCACTAATATCTTCGAAATCTTCATATTAACCATTTCAAGAAAACTCTAAATCATTAGCCACGTTTACATATTCAACCTCTTACCAGATAAAAACTAGATTTCTTCGTAGAAGCTTCGTCAACCACACGACCATTGACTTGCTCACAGAATATAACCACCTATAGAAATTACATGCCGACATGTTCCGATGTCACTGCAGTAGGTACACTTACTACAAAATTAGTTACCCATCCTGAGCCCGTGCGCATTCACCAGGTATCCAAGTCCGTTCACTCCTCATGGACATCAACTACAAGGTGCGACAGTACATTCCCATCCAAAGTCATATTGTATTCTTCCTATCAGGAACTCTATCCTGTCGTATCCACTCTCCCCCATGTAATAGCCCATATTCTGAATTAAGTCCGTAGACCTAGTCACTGTCCATCATGAATCCCAAATTACTCTAAACTTTTCTCAAGGTGTGTAGTCATTCTACCATAGAACCCATATGCTACTCTACCACTCTCCCACTTTAGTCAAACTCACCCCTTTAAGCAACTACTCGACTCTTGTTTCTCACACTTGGCCTTCTAGAAGTTTATCCACCGCAAGGCACCTCCCACATGTCCTTCCTCATCATTTACTGCCCAGTTATTGCCTTAAGCCAAAATTCATCTTTGTAGTACTTGAAGTAATAGATCGCTACCAACTTTAAACCCATCCACATATCATCTTCCTCGAGTCGTCAACATTAGAAATACCCATTCGATTCCAAAATTGTATCACTCTGCTATATAGCTGCTCCTCTGGCACTATTTCAGACTACCCTGACCCAAGGGAGATTTTGATGAAGACCATAACACCGGCAAACCTTAACGCGTTCAACAAGAACGACGACACCACATCACAGATAAAAATTCCTCCACGCACGAAAATACCAAGTCTCGTTACTCCATCAACCCAAACCTGAACATTTATAGCCCGATTGACTTTCCTCCACTGGAAATAAGATATCGAATCTCTAAATCATGCACTGAGTAAATCTCTTTTCAAGTCATGCTCTGCCTCGACACCTAGACGAGCATCCTACCATCATATCAATACTGTGTGATGACAACTCATGAGCATCATAGGAACTGGTGCATAGACTCAAAGCTCTTAGAAGTACATCTATTGAGCTGAATAACATAATATCCTTCCGCAAGGCGACAATAATAGCCCAGTCAATTATGTATGGGAAGACATACTTCACCACATCTGTAGTACCATAGCAATTCCTCACTTCCCAATTTATAACCAGTGCTTTACATCACATAATATTGAATTGGAAGGAAATAAAGTCATAAGCCTCAAAGGAATTAAATAACATGATGAGGAATCAAGAAGGGAAGTGCTCCTAACAGCCCCATCACCTCTCAAAGATAAGTATAGATGTCTCCCTACCAATCTGCAAGACTCTACTAGACTCGCTCATGACTCATGAGACCTAAGTAAACCTAGTGCCCCGATACCATGTTGTCACGACCAAAAATCCATTAAAGGCCATGATTATAATGACCCGATCGGTCATTTTGAGCTGTAGCATGTCGTTCGGAGGTGTGAGGACATGGGAATCTTCACTTCAGGTATTATTATTTGTACGCATGGTTGGAATTGAAATTAGGGAAGTTCGAAGAAGATTTGGAAAGAAAATTCTGCTTTCGTAAGCTTTAAGTTGGAAGAATTGACTAAGATAGAGTTTTTGAGTAAATGTCCTCGGAATCGGGATTCGAAGGTTCTAGTAGGTTTGTATGATGATTTCGGACATGGGAATATGTTCGGATCGGGTTTTGAATGACTCGGGAGCATTTCGGTGCCTATTGTGAAAGTTAGCATTTTGGAAGAATTTCATAAATTTAAAATGAAGTGCAATTCCAATTATCAATGTCTATTTGGGATTCCAGGTCTAGTAATAGCTCCATATAGTGATTAAGGTATTAGGAGCACATCCGAAAGTGGATTCGGAGGTCCGTAGATCATTTTGAAGTCATTGGCAAAAGTTTGAAATTTGAAGGTTTTTGAGTAGTTTGATCGGAAGTGGACTTTTTGGTAGCAGGGTCGGATTCCCATTTTAAGGGTTGGAGTAGGTCCGTAATGTGGATTATGAATTGTGGGTACAATTGGATGATAACCGGACGTAATTTGATAGGCTTCGGCATTGAATGAAGAAATTGAAGTTTCAAGTTCTTTAAGTTTGAATTGTAGGGCGATTCATGATTTTTGCGTTGCTTGATGTGATTTGAGGGATCGATTAAGCATGCATGGTGTTTTAGGAGTTCTTGGTAGGTCTTGTTGAGGTCCCGGGGTCTCGAGTTAATTTTAGATGGTTAACGGATCAACATTTGAAGTTGAAAAGCTACTCAAGTTGAGGATTGCTGGGGTAATCGCACCTGCGGAGTGGGCACCACACGTGCGAGCCTAGAGATGCGGGAAGATAGTCATAGAAGTAGAATTGGACTAGGGTTGGCTAGGGCGCAAGTGCGACACTTCTCCCACAGAAGGGAACCGTATGAGTGGATTCAGCCTGCAAAAGTGGACGTGGTTGAGTTTAGTTGAAACCACAGTTGTGATGGGAATTTCCGCTGGTGTGGAGCTGCAGAAGCGGCTGGTAGACCGTAGGTGGAGAAGTCGCTGGGCAGAAATCATAAAATAGTGGGGTTTGGCCATTTTTTCTCATTTCTCCATTCTTGGGCAATTTTTAGAGCTTCTTGAGAGGGATTTCCACCTAGAAACTTAGAGTTAAGTTAATCCTACCTATTTTAAGTTAAATACTTGGATTATATCAAGATGTTAACATAGAAATCATGGGAGTTAGTGGAAATTTGGGATTTTAAGAAAAACCTAGAAATCGGTATTTTTGGATTTTGACCAAGAATTTGGGCATGGAATTGGAAACAAATTATGCATTTGAGTTCATGGGGTTATGGGTAAAGTTTATCTTCAAAATTTTTTGGAATACTGGCACGTGGGCTCGAGGGTGATTTTATCAACTTTTGAAGTGGAGTTGAAATTATTGTAAATAGGAGTATAATGAGTAAATGAATAAATATTAATGGGTTTGCATAATTATTTACTAGTTTTGGAGTGTTGGGCATCAGTTTGAGTCACCACAAGGGCTTGGGAGCCAGTTATGGAACTTCAGAGCGAGGTAAGTCTCCTTTATAACCTTGTAAGAGAGAATTAACCCCATAGGTGAACTAAATTATTATGTGCTTCTATTTTTGAGGGCTACGTACACACGAGGTGATGAGAGTCCGCATGTAGCTACTAGCTATGCCTATGCCCAAGTTGCTTTAGCTTACATCATGCCCTGTTGATATTGTTGTGAATTTATGTTATTGTTTGTCTTGAGAAGGAGTGAGATTAAGTTAGCTTATTAAATGTTTGAAAGGAGTTGAAATTGAGGAAGGTTGTTAAATGTTTTCATTTGAAATTCATAATTTAAAGAGAATCGAGGAATACTTTAAAAACTTAAGACATCTATGTGTAATTGCGTCGCAAGTATGATCCACGAGCGGGGTAATTCCTTAAACGTATATTTGACTGTGTTGCAAGTATGATCTGCGAGCGGTGTTACTCCTTCTACTACTCTCATGGGAGTGGGCTGATCACCTCGGCAGGTTAATAGATGTATTCTATGGTTCACGCCATTCGACTGGCAGTGCACAATTTACTTTTATGTTGGATCGGGCCGTACACCTCGACATTTCCTCTCTCTCTCTCTCTCTATATATATATACACACACACACACCCACACATTCCTCATGGAATCATGCGTAATATTTTCTTCTAAGCTAGTTTATCTGAGGGTTTCCCCTCATTTAAATTATGACAACTTCTTTGATGAAATCCGCTATATCTATATATATGCTCTGCTTACAGAGGAAACTTCCCAGTTGAGAGCTTGAGTAAAATTATAAAGAGGGGAATTGTACCAGTTATTTTATACTTGTATATTCCATATATTTACTCTGTTTCATATTTATTCGCTTCTGTGTACCTGATATTGTTGGACCACTAGTAAGTGTCAAAGTCGACCCCTCGTCACTACTTCTTCAAGGTTAGACTGGATACTTACTGGGTACGCATCGTTTTGGTACTCATACTACACTTACTGTACATTTTTGTTTTACATGCATATGTAGGTGTAGTGACCTAGTGGACGTAGCAGCATGGTAGTTACAGAGACTTAGGTGAGCTGCATCTTATGAGAGATCCACAACCAGCAGAGTCTCCTTCAGAGTATTGTATTTCTCTTTTGTCCAAACTCGTATTTCGGATAGTTATTGGATTTTATTTTATTTTTTATATATTGCTCATGCACTTATGATACAGGGTTCTATGATGATTATGGGATTATTCTATATTTAAATTTGCAAAAAACAATATTATTTACTCTGTGAAGTTCATCAATTATTGTTTAATTTAAGGAAATTATGATTTCAAAAATATTAAAATAATAATTTATTTAACTTCTTAGTGTTGGCTTGCTTGAAAGTGGTGTCTGGCGCCTTCACAACCTTTAACGGATTTTGGGTCGTCACAACATGTTATCAGAGCTTTAGGTTCACTTAATTCTCACAAGTCATGAGCGAGTCTAGTAGAGTCTTGCATATCAGTACAGAGATGTCTGTACTTATCTTCGAGAGGCTACAGGGCTGTTACGAGCACTTTTCTTCTTGATTTCTCATTGTGCGATTTGATTCCTTTGAGGCTTATGATTTTAGTTCTTTCTATTCCATTCTATACGACGTAAAGCGCTTGCTATCGATCGAGAATTAAGGAATTGGGCTATTGTCGTTGCCTTGTGGATTATCATTCTGTCATTTCAGCTAGCTAGCTGTACTTCTGAGAGCTTTGAGGGTATGCCAGGTTGCTATGATGCTCATGAGTTATTATCGCACAATATTGAGATGAAGGTGAGGTGCTTGCCTATGTGTCGGGGCAGCAAATGACTTGAGAGGATGGTTGCTCGGTGCATGATTTAGAGATCTGATATTTTATTTTCGGTGAAGGAAAAGGCAATTGGACCATAGATTTTCAGATTTGGGTTGATGGATAATAAGACCTAGTATTTTTTAGCATGGTGGAATTTTCATCTATGATGTGGTGTTATTGTCCTTGTTGAATACGTTAAGTTTGCCAGTTTTATGGTCTTCATCAAATTACCTTCGGGGCTGGGTAGTATGAGATAGTGCTGGAGAATCGACTATCATAGATCACGGTGTGCGGTGGTTCAGGATTGAATTGGTGCTCCTGGTATTGATGACTCAGAGTAGATGATCATCGAAAGGGGTTTAAAAATTGGTAGCAACCTGTTGGTTCAAGTTCTACATAGACTTATGGCAACATTTGGGCAGCCAAGGATAAGGAAGGATAAACGGGAGATGTCTTGCGGTGGATAAGCTTCTATAAGGCCAAGAGCGAGAAACAAGAATCAAGTAGTTTCTTAAAGGAGTGAATTTGACCGAAGTGAGAGAGTGACAAAGTAACATGTGGGTTTTGTGGTAGGATGAATACACGCCTCATGAAGAGGTTAGAGTGACTTGGGATTCATGGTGGACAATGACGAGGTCTACAGACTTAATTCACAATATTAGCTATTATATGATGGGAGATTTGGATATAACAGAAAGGAGTTGCTTGATATAAATAAAGATACAACGTGACTTTGGATTTGAAGGTATTGTCGCACCTTTAGTTGATGTCTATGCTAAGTGGACAGATTTGTACAACGGGTGAATGAGCAGACTCGAATGGGTTATCTCCTGTGAGTAGGTTAGTGGTCGCATGGTGTTGACGAAGCTTCTACGAAGAATTTTACTGGCTATCTAGTAAGAGGTCAGATATGTAAATGTGGCTGGTAATTCAGAGTGTTCATAAAGGTTTAACAGAAGGATTTCGAGAAATTTGGCGGGTTAATTGTGCAAGATCAGGTCGACGGTGAAGAAAGAATCTTGGAGGGTTCCAGAGTTATGCAATAGTAGCTTCAAGCTAAGTGGGTGAGTCCCACCGTCTATGAATTTGGATTTGCATGGTTGTATACTTGTGAAGGTTCTGGTTATCGGTATATTGATGGGTATTGCGGCTAAGGGAAGAGAACATCAATGGTAATTTGAGCAAAGGATTTGAGGAATGTGTTTTATAATTGGCATTATCGATTCATGTTCAGGATTTGAGAGGACTCAGAAATTGTGCTTCGTGTGGAAGTGAGTCCAAGGAAGGTGATTCGGCCGGGTGCTTCTTTGAGAGAGTGGTGATGTGTTGGCGAAGCCTTGCAGTTGATTATATTCGGGACCAAGACAGAGTGGGTGACTCTCAACAAAGGTCGTGGATTCAAAAGTTAAAGTGCAGAGCCTAAGGATTTTGAGTCCATATTATGGTTGAGTATCGAGATTTTGTAGCAGATTATGATAAATGAGCTTGGAGTGTTCTGTGTTATCTTCGTTTTATAGTGTTGTATAAGATGAATGGGGGGAATTAACTTTGGATTTATAGAAGAATTATCAGAATGGGTGTACCAGTAGATGATGCGAGTATGCACATAAGGAGTGCTTGAGATGGTTTGTAGGAATCGAGACAACGTGGTCTTGTGAAATAAGGTCACTCAGGATGAGTGCGGATTTGGGTTATTGATGTTTTGAATAGGGCTACTATTATTCCTAAGCCCAGCCCAGAGTAAATTAGAAAAAGTCGGATCGATTAACAATGGTTGAATCGGCATGATGATGGCAGTGAGCAGCCCCTCCAACGTGTTGAGCTACTATGTGATTTGTGACGGTATATGCAAGGTTTGACGGTCGCTGTAATTGATTTTATTTGGAGGCTTTCAAGTATTATGGCATGTTGTGTACACATGGATCCCGGAAGAGTTGGTGATTCAGACCACTACTTGAGATTGCTATTTTCTGCGATTATAGAAATTTAGTCACGAGTTGCAATGGTTGTCTTGAAATGAGTTAACTAAAAGGTTTCTATATCATGAAGTGTTTACCCTATTAGTGGTTCAGGAGTTATGATGAAATTCTTGCGCATTGGCATGATTAAGTGCATCAATTAGCATGTTATTTGGAAGTTGAGGATCAAGGTTGTAGTTTGGTGTTGTCAAGAATCTCAAGAGCTCGATTGAGCGGGAAAGGATTCTAATGGTTAGAGTAGGATAGTATTGTCATTAGTGTCACATGAGATCAGTGTCCTGTATAAGAGGGTTTGACTATTGATTGCGGATTTTTGATTTTCTTTGCAATGTTAGTGTGGCCAGTGGAACTATGGAAATTTGTTCCGAATTTGACAGCTATTCTTGCGTGTTATGGGAAAATGGGTTATTATGGACCCTTGAAAAGTTATCACCCTAGCACGGTGATATCAGAATCGGCTTGAGACCCATCAATGGATCTAATTATGAATATGGGCTCTATATGAAGTCGGATGTGTTCATTTCAGCAAGACGCCCCTTATGGAGGGGTATTCGGACATTGAATGATACTCCGCCATTGGCTATTTCAAGTAATACTATATTGTGCCATAGGATTTGTGGAAAGGATTAATAAATTTAAGATGTTTTGAGGTTCTACGTAGCAATGGTGTTATGTGAGAAGGATGTCTCTCGAGATTTAGATCATGTATCGTACCTTAGTTGTGCTTGAGTTTTGTAGCGTATGGCGCTATCGGTATCCCCAGGAATTTTCATTATGCACTCCGTGTGCTCATGGTTGATATTTGTGTATTTTATAGGTATGGGCATTTTAGCTCGGTAAGTAAATCCTTATAGATTATTATGTATGAATCAGGTGGCATGCCACATGAATATTTTGTTTGGATCGAGTTGCACGCCACAATAGTGTGATGTTGAGTACAACCCCCTATGTATCACATTCGAGTTGTAGCTTATTGGAACGTTGTGGCATCATATGAGAATTTTGGTAATGTTTAAGGTGGGTTATTGCCTAGGCAGCTTATACTGGGTGAGACGAGATTATTGGACCTGGGATTAGGGCAGTCAGATTTATATAAAGTATATTAAAGATCAAATATATCTATTTGGTTTATAATGAGGTGTCGACAAGAGGGGTTGCTCTGATGATAAGCAACCCTCACTTCCAACCAAGAGGTTGTGAGTTCGAGTCTCCCCAAGAGCAAGGTGGGAAGTTCTTGGAGGGAAGGATGTCGAGGGTCTATTTGGAAACAGCCTCTCTACCCCAGGGTAGAGGTAAGGTCTGCGTACACACTACCCTCTCCAGACCCCACTAAGTAGGATTATACTGGGTTGTTGTTGTTGTTATAATGTGGCAATGGTTCTTGTCAGGAGGAGAGGTTCAATTAATTATTGACTTTGCAGTCGGTTATGAATTTCTATACATCTCTTCCATTGTGGCGGTATTGCAGGCATTTGAACAGGACTTATATATGTCATGAGATGCATTAGGAGCATCGAATTTGTGAAATTTCAACTATCATTATTAGAGGATACTAATATTATTATACAAGTTATGCAGTGCATAGTGTGGATTCAGCAAAGGTACACAATAATGTATCGATGTATCTCGTGGTGATTGATACGATGTTCATACGATGGAAACATGCCTGAATAGTATTCCGGATGTTGGAATTCGCCTCTAAGCCTAATTTGACTAAACGAAAGAGGAATCTTCAGATTTACTCGTGAAAATATGCTCAACTGAGTTGTGATAGCACGGGTAGGTGCACAAGGTGTTAAATAGTGATTTCAGACAATTCCTGAGTAGTTCTAAGTACGTTCAAGGATGAACGTATGTTTAAGTAGGAGAGAATGTAACGACGTCGTTCGGTAGTTTGAGGCCATGGGCAACTTCTCTTTAGGTATTATTATTTGTACGCGTGGTCAGTATTGAAATTCGGAAAGTTCGTAAATGATTTGGAAAGAAAATTCTCATTTCGGAAGCTTTAAGTTGGAAGAAATGACTAAGATGGAATTTTTGAGTAAACTACCTTGAAATCAGGATTTGAAGGTTCCAGCAGGTTTGTATGATGATTTCGGACATGGTCATATGTTCGGATCGGGTTTTGGATGGTCCGGGAGCATTTCAGCGCCTACTACGGAAGTTAGCATTTTGGAAGAATTTCATAAATTTGGGTTGAAGTGAAATTCAATGTTATCAATGTCCGTTTGGGATTACGAGTCTGGGAATATCTCTGTATGGTGATTCTAGTATTGGGAGCGCGTCCGGAAGTAAATTCGGAGGTCCGTAGGTCATTTTGGAGTAATTTGGCGAAAGTTAAAAATTTGAAGGTTTTTGAGGAGTTTGACTGGAAGTGGACATTTTGATATCACGGTCGGATTCTTATTCTGAGAGTTGGAGTTGGTCCGTAATATGGATTATGACTAGTGTGCAAAATTTGAAGTCAATCGAACGTGATTTGATAGGTTTCGGCATCGAATGTAGAAATTGAAGTTTGAAGTTTTTAAGATCGAATTGGAGGGTGATTTGTTATTTTTATGTTGTTTGATGTGATTTGAGGGTTCGATTAAGTTTGCATGGTGTTTTAAGACTTGTTGGTATGTTTGGATGAGGTCCCGGGGGCACTGGGTTGTTTCAGATAGTTAATGGATCAACGTTTGAAGTTGAAGAGCTGCTGAAGTTGAGGATTATTGGTGTAATCGCACCAGCGGAGTGGGCACCGCAGGTGCGAGCCCGCAGAATCGGGAAGGGAGCTGCAAAAGCGGAATTGGACTGGGCTTGGCTGGGCACAGGTGCGACACAGCTCCCGCAGAAGCGAGACCGCAGGAGCGGCCGAGGCTCCATAGAAGCGAACTGCAGGAGCAGATTTAGCCTGCAAAGCGGACGTGGTTGAATTTAGTTGAAATCACACATGCGATGGGAATTTCCATAGGTGCGGAGCCACAGAAGTGGCTGGGAGGCCGCAACTGTGGAGGTTGCTGGGTAGAATGTATAAAATAGCGGGGTTTGGCCATTTTTGCTCATTTCTCAATTCTTGGAAATTTTTGGAGCATCTTGAGAGGGGTTTCCACCTAGCAACTTGGAGGTAAGTTAATCCCACCTATTGTAAGTTAAATACTTGGATTATATCCAGATGTTAACATAGAAGTCATGGGAGTTAGTGGAAATTTGGGATTTTGAAGAAAAAACTAGAAATTGGTATTTTCGAATTTCTACCACGAATTTGGGCATGGAATTGGAAACAAATTATATATTTACATTTGTGGGATTATGGATAAAGTTTATCTTCGAAAATTTTTGGAATCCGGGCTTGTTTACTCGAGGGTGATTTTATCGACTTTTCAAGCAAGTTGGAATTTTTTGTAAATAGGATTATAATGAGTATTTGAGTATCTATTTATGGGTTTGCATAATTATCTACTAGTTTTGGAGCGCTGGGCATCGGTTTGAGTAACCGGAAGGGCTTGGGAGCCAGTTATGGAACTTCGGAGCAATATAAGTTTTCTTTCTAACCTTGTAAGAGGAAATTAATACAATTGTGTTAGCTTATTAAATGTTTGAAAGGGGTGGAAATTGAGGAAATGTTAGGAACTTAAAAGATTTCATTTGAAATTCGTAATTAAACAATAGTCGAGGAATGCTTTTATAACTTAAGAAATTTATGTGTAACCGCGTTGCAAGTATGATCCGCGAGCGGGGTAATTCCTTAAACTTATATTTGACCGCGTCGCAAGTATGATCCACGAGCGTGTATAAGTATCCTTTTTCATTGGGTCCCCCCGATAGGGTCATGCTTGAATTATGTAGGATATATTAGGTTACCTTGGCACACACTCATCCATCCCTTTGGAAGATAGTGCTGACGATAAGGTATTTTGCGGATAAGGACGGGCTCGAATTAACCCTTAGCAATCTCGTTGGGTTATATCGGCCTCTGCATTACCGGGGCTGGATTACTGTACGATGTTGATCCACCTGGTCCCCCGCCGCTAACGAAAAAAGGACAAGGACCAAGGGTGGATGAGCCAATTTATTCGAGCACTGACAGTCGATATTGTCCCTGGAGAGTTTCTGCCATTTCCTAAGAAATGGAATCTCACAAGTAAGTGATATACTTGTATTTTTTTTTAGCTTCGTCCATAATGGAGGCGGGCTCCGTAAAAATGTTTTTTCATTTCACTTTCTTTAGCGTTTCCTTGGCTGTCGGACGAGGTTCCTGACCTGGCGAAATGGTCTCGTAAGCTGGCAGCTTGCTCGACTTATGATAAGCGCAAATGGCGAGACCTGTCCAAGAGGAAGTGGGAAGAAAAGCATCATGGTAGGTGTTTGGTGGTTCATTTCTTCAGAAAGGGTACTTTTCTTTTTAGCGCACTAACTCTGTCGCCGCAGGTGTTGGAGATTTTCCTGAGATGAGGTCGTGTCCCCTGGGGAGGAGGAAAGATCGCCAGCCTCGAGGCCGAGGATTAATCATAAACGTAAGGAGTCTTTGATGTGTGAGGAGGCTCATGTTGGGGCGAGTCCTTCTTTGAGGTCCAAAAGAGATGAGTGTCCTTCTTTGAGGTTCAAAAGAGATGAGTCGGCCAAGCTTCCAGCTTCCAAGGCTTTTGTTCTCGAAAGAACATTCCTGTTCCCGTCATAGGTACTTCGAGAAATGAGGGTCATCCTGTGCCTTTCTCTTCTCATACCGAAGGCACTCTGGGGGAATCTAGGCCGTCAGATGTATGCTTGACCTTTGGTGAGGCTCAGCGGCTTAGCTTTATGGTAAGCTTTGGCAGCCGGTATAGGCTTCTTTTGGTTTCGTGCCCTCCCTTTCTTATTGATTTTTCTTTTGCAGGCCTTTGACATGCTTAAGTTTGATCTGCTTCGCCGTGATGCGAGGCTGTGAAAAGCTTTGGATAGGGAGAAATCCCTTAGGCTCCTTTGTGTGAAAAAAGAAGGGCGAGCTGGTATACTTGCGGAGCGAAGCGGATCGAAGTCGGAACTTCGAAAACCATCTTGAAAGACAGGTATTCCTATATTTCATGTGGATGTATGCTCCGTCCTCCACTTTCGGAGATTAGTACTTTGATATTTCGGTTGGAGAGAAAAACGGAGGAGTTGGAACGACTTTAGGGCAAAGTTGGCCTGGTCAAACGTGAGTTTAATGAGTTAAAGGCTTAGGTAGATGCCCAAGTTGCGACCGAGGAGGGTGCTTTGGCTAAAGCTTCTACCCTCGAGGTACAAATCCGGAATGATCGTGCAAATGATTCAGTCCAAGAGAATATGATTACAAGGCTGGTGTTCGAGCTTTTGAAGGCGATGGCCAAGGTTGTGAATGCCCGGGCTGAGGCTATAATGAGCCGCGCTAAGGCTGACCAGAAAGTGGTGGCCTATTTAAAGGGCACTGTTGATGCTCGAGCTGAGCTAAGGAAGGCTCTCGACCATGAGAGCCATAATCTAGAGTATGTAAGGTGCATATCTAGGAGCGAAACCCTCGAGGAAATTCATGCCAAGGGCTTTGACCTCTCGGAAGAGATCAAGCAGGCGAAAGAATACATTGCTAAATTCCTTCTATCCGAAGCTAAGGATGGCAAGGATGGGGCCATCGGGCCATGGTCCCAAAGGGGGACGTAGATTTCCTTTTCTGATTTTGTACATAGTACTTTCAATGTATGTTGTAAATGGAGCTTGTATTTTTTTGCATGTATGTATAAAGAGGAGGCCTCGCGGTTTTGTTTCTCCTGCATTTCTTTTTGCCTTGATTTTAGCCAGATAAACTGGTCTTTGAGTTAGGAAGAATCCTTAGATTCGTGGTGTGGCCCTGGGGCTTATTAGGCTGGCCCGTAGGCTCTTACACACTCGGTCGATGTGACCTTTGGTATAAGCCAACGACAATGGCTCCTGCGCTTTTGCTCTTAGGTAGATTTAGTTAACTGTTATGGGTTCAGTCTCCGAATCAAGTTTTGACTCGAGATCATTCGACCCTCAAATTTTTGAAGCTGGCCCTTAGGCTCTTATGCATTGGTTTGGTACGACCTTTTATATAGGCTGGCGACAATGGCTTTTACGCCTTAGGTCGATGCGACCTTTTATGTGGGCTGGCGACAATGGCTCTCACGCCTTGGGTCGATGCGACCTTTTATGTAGGCTTTATTTTTCCCTCGATAAGGATTTTTTGAAAGTGTTTGCTTGACTCTTTAGTAGTTTAATAAAAAACCACGATTGCAAGTCATTATATGGAAATGATTGAGCACCTTGGGAGGTTTAGCTCGGAGGCTGAGTATCTTGAAGTGGTGTCTAGGAGCTGACATGATCGAAGCTCTTTTGCCAATGTCTAGGGTAGCCTATTTAACCTATTCTTTTCGAGGTAGATTCGAAGTAATTGAATGCCTGTGATTTTGTAACGGCGGTCGGGCATCCCCGACTCGCATTAGTTTGGCTAGAATAACCTTTCAACCGTAGTCGTTTGTGTTCGGACGAAGCTTTTAAGTCCCGAGTGAAATAGTTTTGGCGTATATATTGAGGGTATGCCTTTTTAGGGGTCTTACAACTTCGATATATAGCCTAAACTTTGAATCAGGTTTTTGCTTTTAGTAAGGTCTTACAAGTATGGTTCATGTACATTCCTTTGAGATCTTGAGGTTTTGGATACTTGTACAAGTATGGTTCATGCCTTGCTTGAGGTCTTACAGATATTGTTGTTGCCTTATGTAGGTCTTACGAGACCGAGGCTGCCTATTTGGGGTCTTACGGCCTCAGATTTCTGATAAGTTGATGGAGATGGCTATTAACGGCAGTCCCCGTGATATCGAGGATTTCTCAGCTCGGTAGCCATTATTTGTAAACTTGGTATTGCCTCATTGAGGTCTTACGATTCTGGAGTATTCGACCCAGAGGTCATGTGGCTTTGAGTTTTCAACGCTAGTCCCCGATTGTTCGGGGCATTTTTGGCTCTGGAGCTATTTTGCGATCTAGATGTCGCCTCATTGAGGGCATACGAGTTAAGAGTTCTGATCCGGAGGTCATGTGGCTTTGAGGTTTTGACGCCATTCCCCGAGTGTTAGGGACATTTTTGGCTCTAGAGTTATTTTTGCTAAAACAACGAGTTTCTTTTGAAGCATGAAATGCTTTGATGGAAAGTATCCTTCGATTACTTGGTACAAGTATACATGTTTTTGCTGTCAGGGGCCTAGTTACTTTATATGGACACGGTTCTTCGACCGTTTGGCCCAGTATATCATTTTCCTATCGAGAACCCTTTCGCGTATCTTGGCTTTTTCGAGTAGGTGACCTCCAGGGGGATACCCCCCAGTATTCAAGGTTGATTGTGAAAGAAGCCTTAAATACTTGTTGAGTCTTCCTTAGGTAGCATGTGGATGTTGCCTCGTTAAAAACCTTGCCGCTAAAACCTTTTTTGGGATAAAACCCGGCGAAGGAAAAATGTGCAACGGATGCTTTAAAACCTTAGGGTCCTCGACCTAGGTTATAGTTTCGACTGTCTTGGTCAGACACCTGCATAAAGGTTAGTACGAGGTTTAAATTAAAAGGTAGATGGTCATACCTTAGTGGTGATGACGCTTTGAGCCTCGGTAGGCCTTCAGTTATTCGCTCGAATGACACGGTATGGTCCTTTGTTAGTTCGTTTGGATATAATCGAGAATATGCCTCATCGACGCTATTTCTCTACTTGTTTATCCTTCAGCCCCTTTGGTGGTGGAGATATTGGTGTTTTGGGTTGTGCCGGCCACATTGATTGGTATGCGGTTTCCGCTTTCATTGTTTTGTTTGCCGTGCTAAGTCCACATTGACTAACTTCAAAAGGCGGTCATAATTTTGGTCAAGCAGTCCGAGTTGCTCTGCCACCTTCGATTTGATAGTATTGGCCGAGCTACCTGGACCTAAAAGTCTATATTTAATTCGAAATGTGTTCACAGGAAAAGGAGTACCAGTGTGACATTATAGGGCTGGGATAGAGCCTCGAGTTTGCTTATCCCTATCGAGGGATGTTTTTGTTCCTATGATCATGAGTTCCTGCAGGGCTCCGACACCCTAAAAGATTGTACGGGTGTCATGTTGCGGCTCATCTGCTTCATTGTTTTTGGCTATCTCTCTTTCTCGGAATTGATTTTTGGCTCGGTCGCTGAAGAATTCCTGGAGGTGATCTTTGCTGAGTAGTCGAGCTACCACTACCTTGAGTTGTCACCACTCTTCATTCCTGTGACCGTGTGTGTTATGAAATTCACACCCCATACTCGGAATCCCAAACAGACATTGATAACATTGAAATGCACTTTAACAAAATTTTATGAAATTATTGCAAAATGCCAACTTCCACAATAGGCGTCGAAATACTCATGGGTCATGCAAAACCCATTCCGAACATACATCTAGGTACAAAATCATCATACAAATCCGTTAGAACCTTCAAATCCCGATTCCGAGGTCGTTTACTCAATTATCACACCTTAGTCAATTCTTTCAACTTAAAACTTTCAAAATGAGAACTTTCTTTCCAATTCAACTCTGAACTTTCCGAATTTCAATTTCGACCATGCATAAAAGTCATAATACTTGAATTGAAACAGCTCACAGCCTCAAACCACCGAATGGTACGCGGAGCTCAAAACGATAGGTCGTATTGTTACAAAAGATCTTGAAGAGACAAATTGCATTCTTGAAAAAACAATTACTATAATATCTATGAAGGATTTCACTATATGGGCCTTGGCCACCTGGAGTCTCTAATTTTACTGATGGCGAACACAATGTCTGACATGTCAACGTTGAAGTTGTAGTCCGACAAGCGAGGTGCCATTCACCGCATAGGTGTAATCAGTAACATGCTCGTAGGGGTCCGAGGTTCCGTTATACTTCGGAAGATCGGGCATTCTGAACTTCTTTGGAATGGGTTTTGGGGCCACCTCCTGTGGGAATGGCTTCTGTACAATCTTCTTTGAATCCACACCTTTCAAGATCGGGGGTGCGCCCGGAATTTGGTCGACCCTAGAGTTGTAGTTGTTCTCTATATTCTTCTCGCCCGATTTGATCCTCCTCGTCAGGTCCTCAAGCATCTTTACGACGGCGGGATCGGCTGCCGACCCGTTATTGCTTGATCTTTCTGGTACCTGCTGGGTTGAGGGAGCCGTCCCGGTGCTACCGTGCTAGGAGTTTCTAATGACTTTGCAGCTGAGCAATAGCCAGCTATTGTGCCTGCAACATTTCAAAAATAACGCGAAGTCTAACTTGTCGTTCTTCCATAGCTAGGGTTTTTTGAGCTTCTTGTTGGTCTCCTTGGTGCACGCTCCTGTTAGTGTGGGAGCTTATATTGCTTGTTGGGCATTGAGACCATGTCCACGGGAATTGGCTCTGGCGTGTTCTCAAGGTTTCGTGGTGGTACACCAGCACCTGGAATATCCACACCATTTTCTCCATGGTTCTCAAGATTGTTGTTTACTGAATCAGACATTTTGGCCTGAGATCAAAGATCTTGGGCAAGAAAAAGTGTGAAAGATAACTTGCATTGCGTAGTGAAACTAGCAAGAAAATAATCACTATTATTTTTAGCCCCATGGTGGGCGCCAAACTGTTTACCGTCAAAATGGTAATAATAATTAATTTTGATTTTGTGAGGTTCCAAAAATACGTGATCTATTTTTATGCTAGTTGTTGAGCAGGTGATACTATGTGAAAGACTTAGAAGTGGGATAAGATCTTAAAAATGAGATGTTGATCAAACCTCATAACTGCCAATCGGGGTCTCGAGCTCGCCTATTCGGGGTCCTTGGGGTCGAGTCAAGTGCTCGGCTAGTAGCTATCGAGGGTAGTCAACGAACAACTAACAGTTATAATCGAATCAATAATGGCTTTTCATGGCCAATAATAAACAATGAATGAAGAACAATAGATAAAACAAAATAAATGTAAGCAATAAATGAAGTAATGAACTCAGAAGAATATGTTAGAGAGTAGAGAGGATGTTCGTATGTTTCTTAGTATTGGGTGACCAACCTTTATAAAATGACAAGGATCCCCTTTTTATAGGAGGAGGAATTCCAACATAGTACAAATGTATTAATTACAAAGCTATGGGACTGTTACAACCATTTAATGCCTTCATTCGCTTTTCTGACTAGCCCACTAGACTAGGCCAGCTATATGTACGCGCCTTGGGAACTCCACTTTGATCCGCCGAGACCACTAATTCACCTTGCCTCGGGGCTGGTCATCACTTATACTATCTCGGAGTCACCCATTGAGAATCCCCGGGTTCAGTTACTGATAACCCTCAAGATGCTTTGATGCTCGTGAAATCGAGTCGTCGATTTCTACCGTATACAATATGAAATCGAAATGAAAACTTTCAAGTCTTGCAATCCCCAATTTCAACTCTTTTCAAGGCATTTAGTAAGCATACTCGATCTTAAATCCTTTCAAGGAATTCAAATAACGAGATTAAATAACAATATCAGCAAATCATTATGTAAACCTAGAACTACCTGGGAATAGGCATAATTAGTATCTATGTACAGAATCTAATCTCATTACCTCGTGCGTACATAACCCCCCCACAAATAGAAGTATGTAGTAATTAATTCACATATGGGGTTAATTCCTTGTTACAATGTTAGAAAGGAGACTTACCTTGCTTAGAAGTTCCATAACAGGCTCCCAAGCCCTTCCGACGAGTCAAACCAATGCCCAACGCACCAAACTAGTCAGTAATTGTTCAAACCCATAAATATATACTCAAATACTCATTATAATCCTATTTACAACAATTCCCCACTACGCTTGAAAAGTCGATAAAATCACCCTCTGGCCCACGTGCCCGGATTCCAAATATTCTCGAAGATAAACATTACCCATAACCCCAAGAACTCAAATATATAATTTATTCTTAATTTCATGCCCAAATTCATGGCCAAAATCCAAAAATACCAAATTATAGGTTTTCTAGCAAAACCCCACAATTTCTACTAGTTTCCAAGTTTAAAATCCTTATACAAACCATGTATTTAACTTGTAATAAGTGGGAATCGCTTACCTTGTATTGCTTGAAGAAAATTCCACCTTGAAGCTCTCCAAAATCCCCTAAACCAAGTGAAAAATGGAAGAAAAATGGGCCAAGTCGCGTGTTTACAGAAACCTCACCGCCCAGTCGACTTTCGCACATGCGGACCAACAGCTACATCTATGGCTCCGTAGGTGCAGTCAAATCCCGCACCTGCGGTCCTCACTTCCTAGACAAAGCTCGCAGCTGCAGGTAAAAGGCCGCATTTATGCAAATCGTTTCTGCAATGGACAGTGTGCACCTGTGATAGTCTTTGCTTTTGCGCCTCCCTTCACCATTTCTGCGGCTCTACACCTGCGGCCAAAACCTTGCAAGTACGGCTACACCAAATACCAGCTGCCTCAGCTCTTCTTCAAATTTCAAATTTGATCTGTTAAGTACACGGAATCCACTCGAGGCCCCCGGGACCCAGTCCAATTATACCAACTAGTTTGAAAATATAATGCAGACCTGCTCGAGACCTCAAATCACATCGAACAATGCTGAAATCATAAATCGCACCCCAATTCAAACTTAATGAACTTTAGAACCTCAAGCTTCTATATTCAATGTTGAAACCTATTAAATCACGTCCAATTGACCTTAAATTTTGCATGCAAGTCAATATTACGGACCTATCCAACTTCCGGAATCGGAATCCGACCATATCAAAAAGTCCACTTATGTTCAAACTTCTCAAAAATCTTCAATTTTTTAGTTTTTGCCAAATGACCTCAAAATGACATACGGACCTCTAAATCCACTTTAGAACGCGCTCCCAATACCTGAATCGCCATATAATGGTACAAATAAAGGTTTGAATAAAACATAAAGTTGTCCGAAGGAAAATACATAGCTAAATAGGAGAAAAAGGAGACTTTAAGAGATGCGAATGCTGAGCAGCTATACCTCAAGTCTCCACAAGGCTAGCCAATTCGGGTACACTAATAACTATTGCTCGGACCGATTCCAAAATCTGCAGAAGAAGTGCAGAGTGTAGTATGAGTACAATCGACCCCATGTACTCTATAAGTGCCGAGCATAACCTCGACGAAGTAGTAACGATACTAAGACATGTCACTTGCACTATACCGTGCATGCAGTATATAATAAAGGCATGAAAAGAAAATACAGAGTAAAAAAATTTTAACTGAAGCAAATAGCTAAAAATTCGAAGAAAAACCAATGACGATCATAAATTACCAATTCTTAAAGTTCCGTATGAAAATTCCCAAAACCAACACAACACAGGGAAATAGAAACACATAGATTAAATACAGCCATAAACAAATAAAACCATACGGAGGAGAGAGAAGCTCTAGAGAAAATTTGGTGTCACCCGGTGATTTTCTTCTCATCGACTTTCATGGCCGCGCAGACCGGCGGCCAACCATCTATACCGGTTGGTCTGCCTAGCCCTTACATTGCTCCATCAAATACTACTACAAATAACACTTCCCAACCTTTGGATTATAGCGATGTTACTACTTCTCAAACCAGCCATGTTAAATAACCAATCGCAATAGAAAATTAGCGAGAAACCTCCGGTTAATCCAATTCCATTTAAACGAGCTGCGTTTCTGCATGGGCAACCTATTGTTAAGTTCACAGAAGTAGAATTCGAGCGTATGAATATCATGGAGGGCTTACAATATGCAGTCTTGGGTAAATTCTCATATGGATGGCCAGAACTACAAGAATTACGCCGCATTGTTCCAGTTTAATATGGTTTAAAAGGTGAGTGTAACATTGGCTTTTTCAGAGATCGACTTGTCTTAATTTGTTTATCATTATAGGAAGATTTCATTACTCTTACGTCAAAGAATGCTTTTTATGTTAAAGCTAAGGATGGGTATGAATGCCAAGTGAGAACTCTTATTTATGATATGTAATTCAAGAATGGGGAGGAAACACCAATGGCCATGGCTTGGATATCGTTTCCAGGATTGTTACCTACTAATTTTGTCAAAGAATGCAATTTTTTCTTTGGATTTAGCTGTTGGGAAACCTATGCACTTGGCCTTGGCTACTATTAACAAGAATCGACCTAGTTGTGCTCGTGTTAAGGTTCTTGTTAATTTGTTAGCACATATTCCAAAACAAGTGAGAATGGCTATTGAGAATGAGAGTTCGGGTGAAATAAGGACTAAATATATTAAGTATGATTTTCTTCCCAAGTATTTCAAGGAGTGTAGGATTCAGGTCCATGATATGATGGAGTGTTGGAGAATTTATCCTGAATTGATGGAGGATAATAACAAATCCAATCAAGCTGGAGGAGGTAGTGTCGAGGAACAAGGAAAGGACAAGGTACCTTTGATGATCCTATCAAGTGTTAAGGATGTTAGTAACATAACCAAGCATTGGAAAGAAGTAAGAGATAATAGAGTGAAGCTTACTACAAAGCAAACTGAAAATCATACTGCTAATGCCCAAGAGAATGATGGAGCACGAAGAGAACTGGTAATGGTGGAACATTCTACTGCCCTGTTGGCTACTGCAAATAAAATTTTCATGTTGGAGGCTGATAATAGTGGTAATGAGGTAGTAATTAATACTACCTTATTAGTTTACTTATTTTAGCACGACTTACTACTTTTAGATTTTGTTTATTTTTATTATGGCTTTTTAATTAGCAATATTTATATTACATAATTTTATTGTCTTTATTGTTGAATATTTTAAGATAATGCCATGACACATCTCATATTTTGTATTATTTTCTTGAAAAATACTTTATATAGTTGTATCTTACTAGGAGTAAAGAAATATTTTAAACACAATTTATATGTTTTGTTCTACGAAGATTTTATCGGGAAAAAAACCCAAAAAAACGAAAACCCGAGAAAAACCGAGAGTGAAAAAGCCTTATTTTATTGGTTTGGTTTGGTTTTAGATTTAATAATCCGATACAATTAGTTTAGTTTGGTAATTGTAAAATCCGAACCAACCCGACCTATATATATCCCTAACGAATTTTATGCACAAGATGTTAAAAAATAAAAATAACAATATTTTTTAATATCTCAAAAAGAATATTTAAATTGATGTCTACGTTTGTTTTTTTAGTGGGTCTTTATTAGACTAATTTATAATATTTTCTTTATCCATTACTAGGCATGATTAATAAACATTATTATAATATTGTAACATACCTTTTATTAGCATTCAAAGCCTTTAAATCCTTTATTTTGAATAGTTAGCAACAGCCTTAATGGCTGTGAATATTAACGTTTGAAACGTTTTTAAAGCGTTTAAATCCTTTATTTTGAAATCTTTGTCAGTTAGCAATAGCCTTAATGGCTGTGTTTGAAACGTTTTGGTAGGCTTTAAAAAAGCCTTTATGACTTTTGACAATTTGATGTGAGAAAGTGCATTTCTTTGCACTATATATATATATATATATATATATATATATATATATATATATATATATTTGTCTTCATCTTCTATAGTGTATGAAAAAAGTTAAAAACTTTTCTTCCCTTTTTTTTGTGCTAGGTTTTTCTCTTATAAGTCTTTGTTGTTTCTGCTCCTAGTTATACTAAAAGAGCTTGTCGAATTCTGGGGGATACACCTAATATTATTCATCTCGGTGTGGACTAAATGTAACGACCCAACCGGTCGGTTTGAGTACTAGCGCTCCGTTCAGCAGTCGGAGGCCATGAACAGCTTCATTTCGGATATTATGACTTGTTCGCATGGTTGGAATTTAAATTCAGGAAGATCGGAGTTAAATTTAAATGAAAATTCTCATTTGAGAAGCTTAAAGTTGAAAGAATGAACTAGGATTGGATTTTTGAGTAAACGACCTCGGAATCGGGATCTGAAGGTTCTAGCAGATTCGTATGATGATATCAGACTTGGGCGTATGTCCGGTTGGGGTTTTGGATAACCCGGGAGGATTTTAGCTTCTATTATGGAAGTTAGCATTTTGAAAGAAATTTCTTAAGTTTAGCTTGGAGTGCATTTCAGCGTTATTGATGTCCGTTTGGGATTCCGAGACTGGGAGTAGCTCCGTATGGTGATTATGGGGTTGGGAGCGCGATCGGAAGTGAATACGGAGGTCCGTAGGTCATTTTGAAGCCATTTGGCTAAAGATAGATATTGAAGGTTTTGAGAAGTTTGACCGGAAGTAGACTTTTTGATATCTGGGTCGGAATCCAATTCCGGAAGTTGGAGTAGATTCGTAATGTCAAATAGGACTTTTGTGCAAAATTTGAGGTCAATCGAACATGATTTGATAGGTTTAAACATCAGAAGTAGAAATTGGAAAGTTCAAAGTTCATAAAGCTTAAATTGGAGGTCGATTGATGATTTAACCGTTGTTTGATGTGATTTGAGGTCTCGAGCAGGTCCGTAATGTGTTTTAGGATTGGTTGGGGTCCTGGGGGCCTCGGGCGGATTCCGGGTGGTTAACGGATTGAAACTTTGAATTTAAGAAGAACTGAAGCAGCTGGTATCTGGTATTTCCACTTCTACGGAAATGTGATCGCAGAAGCGGCCCTGCAGAAGCGAGGAGGAAGCCGTAGAAGCGGTCGAGTGTTAGGGCAGCCAGGACCGCGGAAGCGGCCCTTGATCCGCTGATGCGGAACCGCAGAAGTGGTTGGCTTATCGTAGAAGCGAAAATGGGCTGGAGCCCAGGGACCGCAGAAGCGGAATATTTTTCGCAAAAACGGGACTACAGAAGAGGGATTATTTCCGCATAAGCGAAAATCCCTGGAGGCAGAAGGTTAATTTAAAGTTGGGGATTGGCCATTTCTCTCATATTTCTCAGGGCTTGGGGCGATTTTGGAGAGCTTCAAGGAGGGGATTTTCATCGTCAATGTCAAGGTAAGTTATCTCCATCACTTTTGAGTTAAATATATCAATTATGTATGTATTTAAGCATGGAGATTAGTGTAAATTTGGGGTTTTGGCTGAAAACCTAGGAAATTAGAAATCTTGGATTTTGATTACGATTTTTGAGTATGGAATTAAGAAAAAATTATATATTCGAGTTCCTAAGGTTATGGGTAAACTTTATTTTCGAAAAGTTTTGGATTCCGGGCACGTGGGCCCGAGGGCGTTTTGGTCAACTTTCCAATCGGAGTTAGGAATTGCTATAAATTAGTTGTAATGAATATTGGAGCATATATTAATGGATTTGCGTAACCATTGGCTAGTCTTGGAGCGTGATGCATCAATTGGAGTCCTCGGAAGAATGTAAAATGTCGGTTTTGAGTCTTTGGAGCGAGGTGAGTCTCCTTTCTAATCTTGCGAGGGGAAATTTACCCCATAGGTGAAGTAATTGATTATGTGCTCCTATTTGTGGGGGCTACGTACGCACGAGGTGACGAAAGTCCGTGCGTAGATACTATTATACTATTGTCCGGGTAGTTAGGACCCAAAAGTGTGTTGCACGTGGATTAATTGTGAACCCATTGGTAGCTTGAATTGGTTAACTCACATCGAATTAGTAATTAAATTTCTAAAAGGATTAAACTTCATTTCTTAAAATGTTAAAGGAGAATTGGTTTTATTTGAATAAATATTCCCCGATAAGTTCTTATTTGACTGATTGAACATGTATTTTATGTGTGCCT
>MU754742.1:0-77352 GCA_026770625.1 Nicotiana glauca | reverse complement strand
ATAATATATATATATATATATATATATATATATATATATATATTTGCTTCCTTCTATAGTGTATGTAAAAAATTAAAAACTTTTCTTCCCTTTTTTTTGTGTTGGGTTTTCCTCTTATAAGTCTTTGTTGTTTCTGCTCCTAGTTATACTAGAAGAACTTGTTGAATCCTGAAGGATACGCCTAATATTATTCATCTCGGTGTGGGCGAAATATCCTTAAGGACAGTATCTTTGACGCGCCTCTAAACCTTTTATTCTCCATAATCATCAAATTTTTCCAACACAAGATGGACAAGAACACGTGGAACCACTTTTTCCTCCTATATGGAAGATCACGTTTAAACCTGAAATGTTGCAACTATTGTTGGAATATCAGTTTTTCTATAGGTAATTTCTCCATAACATAAACTCTCTCTAAAATATTAACTTCTTGCACCTACTTTAATCGAGAATAAACGATGAGACCTAGCATGATTTATTGCAGTAATTGTATTATTATTTATGTATTTTTATATGATGTTATTGTATTATTTAATAATAGGCATATCAACCATTATTGCGTGTACAAATATGATTCATTTTTCTAGAGGTAATTTAATTTCTTTAATCGATCATGTAAACTTTTTTCCAAATATAATTTTATCAATTTTAATGAAGAATAAATTAAGCCAATGTCTACAGTGTTTTCGTTATTCCTTTTTAAAGATGGTTTTTAATAAAAGAGTTATAATATACTCTGCATATAACAAATCTATTGGAAATAACTAAATAATACTCTGATCAATGTTTTGTTTAAAGGTAACTGCCAATAAATCATACAAAGCACGAGAGGGGGAGAGTTAACATTCAGTCTGATTTCATGAATGAAAAATATTACATTTTAATAGTTGAGAAGCATTATGTTATTCATGCATAGTAATCCAACTAAAATTGTGATTAGGTGCACCAGACTCTCGTGATGCACACACACGACGCACATGGATGTTAGGTTTAGAATTTTAATAATATTAAATAATCAAAAGCCTTGACTACTATCATTCCATTTTGCGTGCAGATTCCCAACGACTCTAATAAATTCAAGGAAGGAAAGAAAATCATCTAAGCATATCAAAGGGAGACAACAACTATGTTATTCAAAATGGAAAAGGGTCTGATATATCCTTGTACTATGGTAAATTGTTTAAAATTATCCCCCGTTATACTACTGGGCCATAAAAGTCCCTATCGTCCAACTATCCTAACAAATTAAATCTGCCCTTATTTTGACGAAAGTGCCACGTGGCCAGATTTAAAAAGAGGCAAGGATGGATGCCACCTGGCACTTCCGTCAAAGTAAGGGCAGATTTGTTAGGATAGTTGGACGGTAGAGACTTTTATTGCCCAATAATATAACGGGGGACAATTTTAAATAATTTACCATAGTACAAGGATATATCATACCCTTTTCCGAAAAATCCATATCAAATGGATACCAAGATGGAAAGAGAATCAATCCAACAAGCAACAAGGAAGGAAAGAGAATCAATCAAACAAGCAAAAGGATTCTCGAGCATAAGTAAATCAATCAAGAGAAATCTGCGAAAGTACTTGAGAGAAGTTAATTGGAAAGATTAAGGAGCCAAACTTCAGACTGAGAATGAATCTGGCCATAACTCTCAAGCTAGATTCCTGAGACCACCCTTGGGTCCTACCCTTAGAAGATTATGCCTCACAAGGAATGATCTTTTGCAATTCCAAATAAGAGAAATCAGAAGCTTCGTTGAGCACTATTAAAGAAGAAGCGAAAGGACAAGTAAGCTCACACAACTTAATACCTATTTCTATACCTTTCTAGTTCTTAGTCCAAATATTGTATTCTTGAGTTTACAAGTATCACAAAAGATAGAAAAAGTTAGAAAATAAAATGCGTCATAGTTATACAAGCGTTGTTGCTAAATATCGTTGGTGGTGAATGTACTAAAATAAATATTGTTGTAACGACTTATTGACGATCTAAGAGAACCCTTGTGATCCAAGAGGCATGGAGTAAATACCACATCGGTGCTGAACCAGTTTCTTTATTTTTATTCTACACAACTTACTTATGCTGCAAAACGAACCAGCTGAAAAGTTTAGTCAACTAATTCCTATCTTAGTGTGACGACCCGGCCCGTTGTCTCATGTGTTACTATTCCGTTTTTCCCATTTATTGCTTCTTAATATTTCATTATCGGTATGTGGTGTGTGAGAGTTGATTGGGATTGGTTTTAATAAGAAACGAGGCACTTAATCTCCTAAAGGAAAATTTAAGTTGGGAAAAGTCAACCGGATGTTGACTATTGAGTTAGTTGGCTCGGATGAGACTTTCGGTGATTCGGTTAGCTTCGGGGGATGATTTATGACTTAGGAGTGCGATCAGAATTGATTTTGGAGGTCCGGTATAGAATTAGGCTTGAATTGGCGAAGTTAGTATTTGGCGAAATTCGGTGGATAGGTGAGATCTTGATCCGGGGGTCGGAATGGAATTCCGAGAGTTGCAGTAGCTCCGTTAGGTGATTTTAGATATGTGTGCAAAGTTTCAGGTCATTTGGAGGTGTTTAGGTCAGGTTTTGATCGAATGCGCAATTCGGAAGTTTTTTTTAAAGAAACTTAGGCTTTGATCTGATGATATTTGAGGATTTTGATGTTAACGATAGTATTTTGATGGTTCGGGAAAGTTTGAATAAGGTAATAGATCTTGTCTGTGCTTTTAGTTGAGGTCCCAGGGGCCTCGAGATAAGATCGAGTGTTAAAAAATGAGAGTTTTTGAAGTTGCTTCAGGTCTGTGATTTCTGTCATCTGGTATTTCCGCTTCTGCGAAAATGGACCGTAGAAGCGGTTCCGCAGAAGCGGGTAAGGGAGCGCAGGAGTGATATTGGTATGGGTTGTGAAGTTCCGCAGAAGCGGAACTTGGTCCGCATTAGTGGGTCCGCAGGAGCGGACTTTTGGCCGCAGAAGCGGACTTGGGGATCCACAGAAGTGAGTTTCTTGTCGAATAAGCGGTCGTGGGGACATTAAGTGAAAACCGCAGAAGCGGATATTTGGACGCGGAAGCGATACCGTAGAAGCGGTTTTGGGAACGCAGAAGCGGAAACTGGGCAGGTCATAAAGGATTTTATTGAAATATTTCATCCGCGAGGGTTATGTATTTTCCTCCATTTTTGAGCGAGATTTGAGAGATTTGAGGCGATTTTGAAGAGGGATTCAAGGAAGAATGATTGGAGGTAAGATTCTTGAACCTAAAACTCGTTTTTATTGAGAAATCTACCTAGAAATTCATGGAGGTAAGCCTAAAATGGATGAATTAGGGCTTGGGATTTTGAGAATTTAATTGGGATTTGCTAGGGCATTTGAGCTCGGATTTGGGAGTTTTTGGTATGTATGGACTCGTGGCGAGACGAGAAATCCGATGATGTAAATTTTGTAATTTTTCGAAAAGTGGGCCCGGGGCTCGGGTTTTGCCAACTTTGAGATTTTTGGTGTTTTTCGAGTTCTTTTGATTTGGTTATGTTTCTTTAGCCTCTTGTAATGTATTCGTTGTGGTTTTGACCAGATTCGACGCACGAGGAGGTGGACTCGACAGGAAAAGGCATAACAGGCTAGTCTTGTGGCCGGTTTAAGGTGAGTAATAGATGTAGATGATGACCTGAGGGTTTGAAACCCCGGTATATCACACCATGACACTATATTGAGGCGAGACACGTACTCTACGGTGAGTGCGGGGTCGTTTGTGATCGGGGACTATGGCTTAGTCCATCCGAGTGATGTTCGTACTATGTTATTGACTAGAAATTGATTGGTAAACATCCTACTTGGATTGTTGTGAGTATATTTGGGCTGCGTGCTGATTATTTGGATCCATTAGGGATTATTATCACTGTTTCCATGAGGCTTAGCATGTTTTCATTATATCAGTCCTGAGTTAAACACTGTCTCGAAATGATTAGTAAATCTCTAAAGTTTTAAATACTTAATCTAAAATTCCTCATAATTGGAACTAAAAATAATAAACTTGACTGTGCCTGTGTGGCTTACATGCAAATATCTGGACTGAGTGTGGATCGGGCTGCACGCCGTAGCGAATGCTACGATGATATTGCACCTGGGCTGTAGGAGCCCCTCCGGAGTCTGAACCCCCACAGTGAGCGCAGGCACCCAAATGGATCGGGCTGCGCCAACGGTCATGTGCATTGCATTGCATTCATGCATCGATATCTATCTGTGTTACTTGTCATTACCTGATGTTGTTCAATCGTTAAATGTGTAGAATTATTGGTTATAGCTTTGCATTGTTATATTTCGGGATTTTTTACTGTCAGCCATTATATATGTCTATTACCACTGAGTTGGAAGTACTCACTTTACTTCCTGCACCATGTGTGCAGATTCAGGTGTCCCGGGAGCATAGTCGAGCTATTTGCTGCTTTCAGAATTTTTTTTTAGGAGTTGTCGAGGTAGCTGCCTGACGTCTGCAGGACCCGACTCCTCCCCTATCCCTTTTATCTTTCCGCATTTTAGAACATCAGTATTACTAAGGAATTATTACTCTGTGTTATTAGAGGCTCTAGACTAATGACCCCAGGTCTCTGGGAGATGTTGGTTATGTCGGTGTTTCATACTATCTCGATCTAAGTTATTGGTTAATAGACTTGTTAAACTGTACTTTAATGCTATAAATTGGTAATGGGATGTGTGGTTGGGTTTTGAGTGTTATATGGTCGGGCTTGCCTAGAAATTGTGTTGGGCGCCATCACGACCGGGATTGGGGTCGTGACACTTAGTCAACTAAGTTTTAAAATCAGTTACATTCACCCCCCTCCCCTCCCTTTTGTACTTTTAATTGGCCAGAGCAAAGACTCACACGTATTTCCTAACAGCAAGTGAAAAAAAGATCATGGCGTCAAACACAGTCGTTGGGGCACTATTCCAAGAAGGAACCTTTCAGGTACGACCAACTTACTTCAATGTCCAACACTTCTCACATGGGAAAGTACGTATAGAAAACTATACTATGTCATACGATATTAAAATGTGGCGTGTGATCAAAAAGGGAAATCTTCCAATTCCAGTAAGCAATCACAAAGACGGTGAGATCATAGTATCATCTGATCCTCTCGACTTAGATGAGTACATTAAAGAACAAGCAGTTTGTCATCCAAATGAATGCCAAGGCAAAAAATCTCATATATAATGTCATAAGCTGAGGAGCGTATGAAAAGATATCAAGTTGTAAAATTGCAAAAGAAAATATGGGACAAGTTAAAAGTCACATATGTAGGAACAAATAAATTGAAAGAAACAAGGATCAATCTCCCGGTTTGTGACTATGAATTATTTCAAATGAATGATGGAGAATTAGTGGAGGATTTGTTCACCCGGTTCAGCTAAATCCTTGGAGACTTAAAATTCTTTGGTAGACCAATTAGAAGTAGAGAATGCGTCAGGAAATTCTAAGAAGACTATCCACTATTTGGCAACTGATAGGTTCCAAGTACTTTATTTTATATTTTGATGATCTAACAAACTTACTATCAAGAACCAGATAAGGAACATGTTGCACATTTACAAGATTTCAAGATCATAAGACCCTAGGATGGGATTTAGCGGGGAATATGATTCAACTCCTCAGAAGTGGAAGTAACAGATGAGGCACCAAGTCCCTACTAGTTCTCTAGGTGACTGCATGAAGTCAACTTTCTAGCTGGAAAGTTGTTGTCGCACACGCTACTGTGCAAAACAGTGCTGCAGTCAACTTTCTAGGGAAAACTTTTCTACCTACCCTGCTTACATCATTGTAAGTGATATCACACATGTATATATGCATGCAAGGGAGGTAAATCAATTTACATGAACTTTTTACGAGCTTATCAACATGACCGTCAAGTAAGCAAGTTTAAAGTGCCTCAAGAACAAAGAACAAAACAACTACAGACCAGTTCCCACATAGAGTTATTGTAAGTCCTTCGTTGAGTTGTAACTTTGAAATAGTTCTTTAATTGTAATTCCTATCTAGCTTGTTTAGAAGCATTCTATAGGATTGTAAACCTTAAACCAGTGTGATTGAGTCTTGGTTATATTTAGTTATGTTTTAAAGTCTTTGTGATACAGTTATTGCAAAGTGGCTTGTAACAGGTGTATTACAAGTTAGTGAGAGATTAAGAGTTTAATCCCTAGGTTGCATAGGTTGTAATCTAAAAGTTTCTCTGTAGTGAAGTTGAAATAATACAAGGTTAGGTCGTGGTTTTTGGTCCCGTTGAGCTGGAAATTTTCCACGTAAAATTCCTCTTGCCATTTAATTATTGTTGTGTATGTATACTGTTGGACCTGATAGAGAACCTGGTTCCCTGTAGAGTTTGGTGGACCCTTATATTTTATCAATTGGTATCAGAGCAGGTTCTTTTTATCAGGTTAACACCTATAAAGGATCCTCATAAATATTCCTCCAAACTTTGAAGAAGGCGATTCTACTTAAAAACTACCCAGGTTCAATGGACCGTAATAGTTGAAAACTAGAATGCATGACTTCATCATGGTTGAAGATTCTGAGCTATGGGATGTCATATGTGATGGACCATTTATTCCTACCAAAAACCTTGGCGACCCACCAGTAGCCCTTCCTTAGACAAGGAAAGAATTCAACGATGCTGATAGAAAGGCCATAGAGAAGAACTTTCGTGCTAAGAAAATTTGGTATATGGTATTGGACCAGATGAATGCAACACAATATTAGCATGTTAGTCAGCCAAAGAAATATGGGACGCCCTGAAAACAACTCATGAAGGAACAACACAGGTCAAACAATCGAAAATCGACGTGCTCACAACTAAATGCGAGCTCTTTAGGATACAAGACAAAGAACTTGTCCAAGAAATGCATACCCAGTTCACCTCCATCATTAATGAGCTTCACTCCCTTGGTGAAACTATTTCAATAAACAAGCTGGTTAGGAAGTTCCTAATTGTGCTACCCAGTTCCTGGGAAATCAAAGTGAACGCCATAACAGAGGCACAGGACTTGCAGGAGCTAACTATTGATAAACATGTTGGCAATCTAAAAACATATGAGATGAAAAAGAAGAAAGACAGTGAAAGAAGAGAGCCTAAGAAGGAGAAGAACATGGTCCTCAAAACAGAATACAACGAGTCAAGTGGTGAAGATGGTGATATGGCATACCTAACAAGAAGATTCCAAAAAACGGTTCGTAGGAATGGAGGCATTCCAAAAACAGGAAGTTCTAGCAAGACAAATAATTATGATCTTTGTCATAAATGTGGCAAGCCAGGATATTTCATCAAGTATTGTCCTCTCCTATAGCAGGATCAATACAAGAACAACTCTGACAAAACAGCCAAAAGGAACCTGGTTCATGACAGACACTTCAATAGAAAACATCTCGCTGATAATGTTGTGAGACAAACTCTTGTTGCATGGGGAGATTCATCAAGAGAATACGGAGAAGATGATGAACTAGTTAACTGCTCTATGGTGGAAGTAGAAAGTGAATCAACTGAGTATGATGTATGGGGAAAATCAATATTACACTTGGAATTAATTATATGGCTGACATAGCAAGACACGTGGATCATTAGAAAAGTGACAGATGGAGAAGAGTACTTAAAGAGATATGAATCTTGATAGGTTCGAGCAAGGCATCTAAGAGACAAGAAGAAATGGTTTCTCGGTTCTTTTCATAATTTGAAGAGACATCGGCGGGATGAATTAAGACAGCAAAAAGTATAGATTCGTTAACCTTCAATTAATGAGTATGAATGACTAAGAAACGTTATAGAATCTTCACGAAACAGTTATGATTGCCTATTATAACGTTTTATTAATATCATTAATTACTCATTATGACTCTACTATGAGAGGGAAGAGATGTTACACTTAGAAATAGCTATAAAAGTAGGAGAAATGACATTTGTATGGATACGTTCTGATTACTATAGGAATATATTTATTTACTTTGCTTGATACCGATTGCTTTGCTATTTCTCATTCTAATTTTCCTTTTCCATTGCAAAAAAATTTCTTTTTTATTTGATTACCAGTAACCTGAGTACTTCTAAAAAAAGCTTTGACCGAAATTCCTATTTTCTGGTGAAACAAATTGGTTCTATTATAGGAATCTGATAATGTTCTCACTTTCCAAATCCGTTTTTATATTAAAAATCATGTCGAATGTCAACGACAACGACCAACACAATTTACAAAACCTACAAACTCAGGAACATCAATTGAATCAGCTAAATCAGTAGGGAGATGAAACTCCAATCCCCTCACCACGAAAATCTCCTCGGAAATCTTGAGAAGGGACTTATGATGGGTCTGAATCGAATATAAATGACCAGCGTGAGAATGATCAAGCTATTTATGAACCGTTAAAGCAATTAATCACCCAACAGGTCAACAATTCTCTTCAATCTTTTGTCAGCAGGTTGTCGATTGTACCACCAACTCCATCTCCAAACAACAACGGACTCGTTAATTCAAGTAGTGGAGGAACTCCCAGCGAATCTCGTGATGGAGGATCAGGTAACCCAGTTAATTCTTATTTACAAAGTTTAGTACTAACTTTGTAAAAGCAGCTCAAGGAACAGAGCGATAGCATAGAGCAGATACCTAGTGTACCACCTATAATCAAGGGAATAGATATGGAGAAATACTCTCAACAAACTTGGAAGCCAAGTGCCGCTCCTTTCCCAATTCCAAAAAATTCAAGTGCCCGATATCCTGAAGTACGATGGAACAATTGATCCACGGGATCACGTAACTGCATTTACAACTGGCGTAAAGGGAAATGACTTGAATAAGAAAGAAATTCAATCAGTATTATCAAAAAATTCAGAGAAACACTCACGAAGGGAGCATTGACATGGTATTCTCTTTTACCTGAAAATTCTATAGATTCTTTTGCTGAACTTGTAGATTCATTTATAAAAGCATACTCGGGAGTTCAAATAGTTAAAAAGAGGATGGAAGACATTTTCAAAAGTAAACAAGGAGATACGGAGCGGCTCAGTGAATTCTTAGACATATTCCAACATGAAAGGATGATATTGCCACGTGTACCCGATAACTAGGCATGTATGGCATTTACCAGTAATCTCAATGAAAAAAGCTCGGAAGCCACAAGGAGATCAAAAAAAGCTTACAAGAATTTCATACAATAACTTAGAATGATGTTTACAATAGATATAACACAAAACTACGGATAGAAGAAGATATTATCACTCGGTCTCAGAAGGATGAAAGAGTAAGCTCAAGGCCGGCAGAAAATAAAAAAAGGTCCAGTAAAAACATGTACGAACCTTATATGGGACAAGCAGGAAGGGATTCACGTTCGAAACAGTAAAATCCAAGGTATGACCCTAGATCAAAGGACAGAAAATTGATTCATCGTTAAGGTATGGAAATGAGAGAAACATGCGAGACACGCGAGACAACGATAGAGGTTCAAAAGCAAAAATTGGTGGTTATAGTTTTAATGTTAGAACATTTGAGTTGGTGGCTATTTTAAGAAGCATGAGAGATAAGGTACGGTAGCCAAAAGAAATGAGATCGAACCCAACTAGTAAAAATCTTGATTTTTGGTGCAAGTTCCACAACGATCGCGGTCACAAAACGGAGGATTGCAGATTGCTACAAGGTGAATTAGAGCATCTGTTAAAATAAGGTACTTAACTGAATTTTTAGTGAAAAGGGAAACAAGCAGATAAGAAGAATAGGCAGGAACTGCCAAAACCTTCATCACCAAAAAGAACGGTTAATTTCATAAGTGGAGGGGAGGAGATCAATGGCATAACATATACGACAGCAAAGAAGATGTAAAAAATCACAATCACACACGTGGTGAATTCATCAAGTTTTGGAAGGAGATAGTATAACACTTGATGATGCAGATGCAAATGGTGTGCTGATCCCACACAATGATGCACTAGTAATATCTTTACTTGTACATGATACTAATGTAAAACGAGTTTTGATTGATCCAGGTAGTTCTGTAAATATCATTCTGTTAAGAGTGGTAAATGAGATGCAAGCCAATTATAAATTGGTACTGCACGTACCTTGTTTGGTTTCGGCAACTCGTGCATTATAACAAAAGGGGAGATGATATTCACCATATTCACAGAAGGAGTAGTCAAAGATACCAAATTTCAAGTTATAGAAACAGACACGGAGTACAATATGATTCTTGGTAGATCGTAGATTCACGAAACGGATGCTGTTTCATCTACCCTACATCAAGTTATCAAGTTTCTTTCACAATGGTGATCAACAAGCTTCTCGAACATTAACTCAGTGGTAGAATCAAGCGTGAAAAGCAACGAAAAATAGCAATTAAACAATTTAGTTGAGGATTTAGCAACACAAGCCTCAACTATAGAAACAGACGTACACTCAAGGCATGATACTATACAAGAACCGAAAGAAAATAAAAACATGAAATCAACAATCGAGGAACTGGAAGCTGTTGTATTATTTGTACATTGACCGGTCAGAAAAGTCTATATTGGAACCAACCTCAGTCGGAAGATGAAAATTAGTTAACTGAATTTTTAAAAGCTAACGCAGATTGCTTTGCTTTGTCGCATTTAGATATGATGGGTATACCACCGGAGGTAATGACCCATAAGCTGAATGAAGATCCAACATATCCACTTGTAAAACAAAAGAAAAGGAAGCTAGGGTCATTCAAGAATCAGGTAATTCGGGATGAAGTACAAAAGCTTTTAAAAATCGGGTCTATCTGCGGGGTAAAATATCCTGATTAGTTAGCTAATACTGTAGTAGTTTACAAAAATAATGGTAAGTGGCGAGTTTGTGTAGACTATACTGATTTAAACAAAGCTTTCCCTAAAGATTATTTCCATTACCGCACATAGATAAACTAATTGATGCAACTGCAAGACATAAGCTATTAAGTTTTTTAGATGCCTATTCAAGATATAACCAAATAAAAATGGATCCTCTAGATGAGGAAAAAACTTCCTTTATTACAGGAAGGGGGACTTATTGCTATAAAGTTATGTCATTCGATTTTAATGATGGGGCCACGTACCAGAAGCTAGTGACCAAGATGTTTCAAGAACATTTAGGAAAAATAATGGAGGTTTATATAGATGATATGCTAGTCAAATGACAACAAGCAGGGGATCATATTCAACACTTGTCAGATATGTTTCAGATTCTCCGCAAATTCAACATGAAGTTAAATCCTGAGAAATGTGCATTTGTCATGTCTTCAGGTAAGTTCTTGGGATTCCTTTTTTCTGACCATGGAATTGAAGTAAATCCCACACATATTAAGGATATTGAAGAAATACCATATATATTTACGAGCAAAAAAGAATTGTAGAGATTGACAGGTAGGATAGCAACGTTGGGAAGATTTATTTCCAAATCATCGAAAAAATGCTTTATGTTCTTTTTAGCCTTGAAAAAGCAAAATCAATTTGAATGGTCTGAAGAATGTCAACAAGCACTCAAAAATTTAGAAGCGTACTTGTCAAACCCACCGTTGCTGGTGAAGCAAAAGGACAGGGAAAAACTACTCATCTACATGGCTATTTCGGAAGTGGCGGTAAGTGCAGTATTAGTTCGAGAGGACCAAGGTAAACAATCTCCAATTTACTATGTTAGCAAGTCTTTATTGGATGTCGAAACTCGATATCCTCACTAAGAAAAACTTGCACTACCATTAATTATGGCATCAAGAAAATTAAAGCCTTATTTTCAATGTCATCCTATCTCTGTAGTAACTGCCTACCCCTTACGTAATATATAGCATAAACAAGAGTTATCAAGTAGGTTATCCAAATGGGCTATAGAACTAAGTGAATATGACATCAAATATCAACTTAGAACTGCAATAAAGTCACAGGTTTTAGTACATTTTGTGGCTGATTTGAGCCCAGGGATAGTAGTAGGGCAGAAAAAGAACTGTAGGTATTTAACGTGTCTAATCCAGGTACTTGGGCCTTATTTACCGATGGCTCTTCAAATGTAAAAGGATCAAGTTTAGGAATTGTCTTGATCCCACCCGTGGGAGTGACTATATGACAATCCATAAAATGACATCCTATTACTAATAATGAAGCAGAATATGAAGTTGTGACTGTAGGTCTAAAGTTAGTGCAAGAGCTCGAAAAAGAGCAGGTCATAACCAAAAGCGGCTCACAACTCGTAGTTAACCAAATGCAGGGGACTTATACAGCTAGAGAGGTGAGGATGCAGCAATATCTGGAAAAGGCACGAGATTTAATTAGACAATTCAAAACTTGGAAAATTGTGAAGATACCAAGAGATAAGAATACTGAAGTCGATGAGATAGCTAATATTGCATCCATTGCAGAAGTGACAAATGAAAAGAATTTTTTGGTAATACATATGCTTCATTCAGTACTCGATCAAGATAAAAATGAGCTAATTTCAATAATTTAACTTGGGATTGGATAAACGAGATTGTCAATTTTTTACCGTACGGAGTACTACCTGAAGATAAGAAAAGGGCTTAGGCACTTCGTCGAAAGGCTGCTCATTACTGTTTAGATCAGGGCAGTCTATATCAAAAAATGTTCGGCGGCCCTCTCTCAAGGTCTCTCGGACCTTCTCTAGCGGAATATGTAATGAGAGAAGTACATAAGAGGAATTGTGGAGATCACGTCGGAGGATGATCCTTGGTGAAAACTTTAATTAGAACAGGGTATTACTAGACAAAATAGAAGAAGAAGCAGAAAATTTTGTGGCTAAATGTGACAAGTGCTGAAGGTACGGTAACAACAGGCATTGACCAACAGAATTATAACATCTGGTTGTTGCACCATGGCCTTTTATGAAGCGGGGGATGGATATCGTGGGTCTACTACCACAAGTCAAAGGAAAGGTAAGATTTCTATTAGTACTCACTGATTATTTTGCTAAGTGGATAGAAGCAGGTGCCTTCAAACAGGTACAAGGAAAAGAGGTTAGAGACTTCATCTGGCGAAACATCATATGCTGGTTTGGAGTTCGGAAAGAGATTATATGCTTGTAATGGCCCGCAGTTCATAGGTACGCAAATCATAGAGTTCTATCAAAGTTGGCAAATTAAATGGATTACTTCGAAACCTTATCATCCAGTGGCAAACGGGCAAGCCGAATCAACAAATAAAGTTATTATTAATAACTTGAAGACAAGACTAGATGACTCAAAAGGCAAGTGGCCAGAGGTACTACCTGGAGTCTTGTGGGCTTACCGAACAATAACAAAAACAAGTACGGGAGGGAAAACTTTTTAACTTGTGTACGGTGTTGAAGCCTTATTCCAGTTGAAATAGGGGAGCCAAGTACGAGATACACTCAAGCAACCAAAGAGTCAAATGAAGAGGAGATGCGGGTAAACTTGATTTGCTTGAAGAAAGGAGAGAAACAACTTTGATAAGTATGGCTGCGCAAAAATAAGTTATTGAGCGATATTAAGTACTCAAGAAAGTTTTTCAATCTACAAGAGCATCCAATGCAGGAAAGTTGTGTCCAAATTGGGAAGGACCTTACAAGGTTCGAGGTATCGCACGAAAAGGTGCATATGAACTTGTAACCATGGATGGAAAGGTTCCACCCTCTAGTTGGAATGTTGTTCATCTAAAAAAAGTACTGTTTTTAAGGTAAGGAAATACCTACGATCAGGTATCTTTAATTACGCTTTTTGTTTTTGAACAGTTAAAATTATACTAATAATTTTAGATAATAGGGAAAAAGCTAGCCCATGCAAAATGATGATATTAGACCCGAAAGACACGCTGAAGAAACATAATTCCTGGTCTAGGGTTACAGCTTTTCTGATAGAAATATAAAAAGTTAAGCAGTCTTCATCTAAGTTATACCCCCGAAGTCCCGTATGTTTTTCCTTTTCAGGAAAAGGACCGCGTGGAAGGAATAATCAAGTGCTCAAGATTTCATGCTTCAAAGCTTAAACACTTGGGGGAATATATAATATATATGTGCGAGGAAGGCAAGGAAGACTGAAACAATTAGAATTCAAGTCAAGTCTAATGTCTACCCAACAAATCAAAAGTTCAGAGCAAAGCCACGTGCCGAAAACACAAGCCTAATTCAGAAACCTATGAAGAATACACTCGTGGATGTAAATTTCAAAATCTTACGAATGTTTAGGTTAAAGGAAATATTTAGTCATGGGTTGTCAAGATATACCCTTGAATTTTTTACAAATCTGTTGTAAAGAAAACAATTAAGAAAGAGTTATAGATGACACTTAAATACAAGTAAAGTATCATTTAGTTCAAAAGTTCAAATGATACAAAACGTTTCTCAAAAGTTGTTCAAAGTAATATGTGTGTTCCTATTTCTTCTTTCGTATGTTTACATCATTATAAAGTTGAGACGTCTTCTTTATTAAGTATTGTATATAAAAGGGCCCTCTTTTATAATTGGTGCTTAATTCAAAAATTCACAAAATTAACAAAGAATTTTCAAATGCAAAAGTTAAAGGGTAAAACAAAAACCCACATATTAAAATTAAAGTGGAAGTAAAGCCCCAAACTTACAAAGAAAAAGGCATGGGTAGACCACTAAAAGCGTAAAACAGAAAATCAAAATAAATATATCATAAAATTTGAACAAAAACCTTTAAAGTATCTTAATAACTAGTTAAAACTAAGTATAAACTTAGTTCCAACTTAATTGTCTTCACAAAAAACCACCGAAACGGACTAGGGGTATGATATTCCCAAGAAAAGCATTACCCCTAAAAATAGGACCAGGGGTAAACCTTCAATTGTTCCACCAAATAATAAAAAAAAACACTTCAAATTTCCTTAAAAACTTTTCACTGAGGGGCAGAATCTGAACCAACAACAGTATCATCAGGGCCAGGATTGACAGCTTGAGTAGAAAGGGGTTGAACAACCACTTCACCAGGATTAGCCTCATCACCCTCGAGATTATCAGCCACGGGTGAAGAAAACTCTGGCTTTGCTGGGTTATCTCAATTGTTTCCTTAATCTTTGCTATCTCAGCACCCAAGTTAAAACCTTCCCGGCTTGCCTCCAAAAGAGTATTATGATGTGCATTCAAAAAGGCCCAAGTTACTTCAATAACAACCTTGTCCTCAAGAGCTTCCTAATCTGTCTCCCAATGCTCAATCTCAATCCTAAGCTCTTCCATCTCTGCTAAGGCAACATCATAAGAAGCATGTAATGGGAAAACGAACTCTCCAAAAATTGAACCTTATCGAAAAATACCCGAAAATCTTCTTGAGCTTGGGTGAGAGTTTGAACAAGCTCACCAGCGTAAACTTCTTCATTCCACAGGGCCTTTCAGACCTCTGATATCTTCTGTGACCTTAGAAAGATGTTCAGCAAAAGAGGACTCAAGAAGTTTCTTGTCCTTGCCCACTTGATTGGAAGAGGCTTTCTTAATTACTAGTTCTGATGCCATAACTTTTATCTACTACTCCAAAGTACATTTATTCTCCTCTAAAACCTCTATCTTGAGTTGAACTCTCCTACTGTTCATTCAATATGTACCTCAGTGTGATAGTCATGCATTAACTGCTCCATATGGACAACCCTTTCCATCATCTCCGTACCGATGCAATTGATCTATATTAAGGAAAAAAGGGATGAGATCCTAACGAAAGGAAAATCGCATAAGATAAAATGGAGGAGTTTATACCTTCAAAGATTACCGCACAATGTCGTTCATCCAAGTTAGATAACTATGACTTTCCTATTTTGACTTCTCAACTAGGCCTATTAAAGGTTTCAGCCACACGTCAACCTGACCTAACTTCTTCAAAATATTACCATCGGCAGGAATCTCAGTGGTAATTTGTTTCATTGCCATACTTCCAATTGAAGAATCAATTTTAGTACGAGCATTAGTGGCAGAAAGAATGGTTGAATAAGTCAAAATAGCTTCGGGTAGAGTAGTAGCAACAATGGTAGGAGCGTGCAAATGGCGTTCCAATGGAACAGACACAGGAAAAGAGGGAAGAGGCTCTTCCTCAGAAATTAAGTCAAAGTATTCATCACCAAACCCATGAGAAAAGAGGTGTTCAGTAGAGTCACGAGGTGCTGCAGGCATCTCTTCATCATAACTCACTAAAGTAACTTCTTCGGGCTCGACCAGAAATAGGATGAGGAAGAAGAGTAGCTTCATCATCTAAAATGACACGTCTTCTGGCCCGTGGCTTACAAAATAATGAGCTTCCATCCAGCTCCTCTTCATCTTCAGAATCTTGTGGTCTATCGGCTTTTCTTTTCGATGAAGAACTCAAGATTATCTCTTGGGCTCTTGCTAGAGAGAGAGCCTTGAAGCCGTGATTGACTCAGCACTCACACCCCAAGTGGGAAACCCTGATAAAAAGAAGGGTTAATAAGTTCTAAAGTAAGAACAAAGGAAAAGGAGAAAGTGGAAGAGAAAGTTACCATGAGTGTTAACCTTTCAACCAAATCAATTTAAAAGATACTTCCAAGAACTTACTTCCATGAGAGCAATTGTTAACTATTATTCTACCCAACCACGAAAACCGGAAATCTCCTCAACAGTTCCAATGGCTGCTGAATAGGAAAAGTAAAACAGTTACGGGAAGTACATGCTCCACACAAAAAAGAGAGAAAAAGTAAAAAATTGTAAGGGAAACATACATGCAATGTTTGACTTCTCAAAGAAGGGCTTTATCTTTTCACCTACTAACCAACTTGTAGGAGCAGTAATAAATCGGGCATACCAGCCATGATCTTTATCGTCCTCAAAGCTGACTAAAACTCTCTTACTCATCACCGCGAGAGCAAAAATCCCATGACAGAATAATTTGGGAGAGTAGAGATGGATTAGATGATAAAAGGTGAAAGGTAATTAATCCAGGTTAGCTAAATACCTAAGGCATGCTAGAACCCTCCATAAAATAGGGCCAATCTATCCCAAAAATACATCGAAGAAACGGCAAAATACAATAACGACTGGGTCAATAGGAGGCCTAAAACCTAATGTGAAGGAATACGTATACACCAAAGAAAAGCCATCTTTTAAAGAAGTGATCCATTGGTTTTCATTGGGGACCATAATTGGAAAATCAAATATCCAATGACAATCTCTACGAATAATAGAAATCAAACACTCAGTAATTTGTGAAGGATAAACATCAGCACAATCATGACAAGTCATAGAGGTGACTTAATTCCTAATCGATTCTCTATTAGAATAAAAAGAAAGTTCAGCAGGGATAGTCTCATCAACCGTAGGTTCATGAATTGGCTCACTGGAATCCCTATTTCTAGCAGAAAACCTATGTGAAAAAGAAGCCTTAGTTCTAGAAGACGATGGAGGAGTGGAACAAGGATAAGAAGAAGAACCTCGTACAGAAACTGACCCTAAGCTACGTAATCTACCATCTCTCCTACTTCTGGTAGGGGCAAGAGGAAATCCATCTACAATAAGAACCTTTTGAGGATCAGGGTTTGAAGAAGACATAGTTTTATGGAGAAGTAGATTGTTTTGAATGGAAGATGTGGAAAATTTTTTTGTGAAAGAAAAGACAAGGGAGATATTTATACTCGGAAGCAACCGTCATACAAAAAGGTAATGATGGAAACATTATTATGAAGCCTGTCACTTCGTGATTGATGTAGCTGTAAAAAAAGCCCTAGAAAGTGCTGAAGAGTTGCAAAACCAATCATAGGCCACCACGTGTCACATGTATTAAATGGAAGTGACATACACTGCATCAGTTCAGAAGAGGATATAATGATATGTGGAAACGGCAGCAAAATCTCTCGCTTTAATGAGATCCACTTCCCAAATATTCAATTGCCGAATAATTAGCAAGTCAGGGGACTATCTGTATTGGAGAAATTTAATATTACAATTGGAATTAATTATGTGGCTGACGTAGCAAGACACATGGATCATTAGAAAATTGACAACTGGAGAAAAGTACTTAAAGAGATGTGAATCTTAATAGGTACGAGCAAGGCATCTAAGAGACAAGAAGAAACAGTTGCTCGGGTCTCTTCATAATTTGAAGAGACATCGGCGGAACGAATCGAGACAGCAAAAAGTATAGATTCGTTAACCTCCAATTAATAAGTATGAATGATTAAGAAATGTTACATTATCTTCATGAACTATTATGATTGCCAATTATAACATATCATTAATATCATTAATTACTCATTATGACTCGAGTATGAGAGGGAAGAGACGTTGTACTTAAAAATAGCTATAAAAGAGGGAGAAATTACATTTATGTGGATACGTTTTGATTACTATTGGAATATACTTATTTACTTTGCTTTATACCAATTGCTTTGTTATTTCATTCTAGTTTTCCTTTTCCATTGCGAAAATACTCTTTTATTTGACTATCAGTAAACCGAGTACTTCTAGAAATAAGCTTTGGCTGAAACTCCTATTTTCTAAAAATAAGCTTTGGCTGAAACCCGAGTACTTCAATTTTTGCTTTGATGTCCCAGTTTGATGATGAAGATGACGATGATGATGAGGTAAATTTTGTGGATGTTCAAAGAAATCTGAAATCTTATTCTCCTAAGAAACTCATGTCTTTGGCAAATATGCTAATTGACACTTGTCATAGACTTGTAAATGGTAGAGATGTCTTAACAGTTGAAGTAGGATAAGCATAACAATCTAGAGATGACATAGTGATAGTTGTAGTCGATCTAAGAGAGTCAATTGAGAATCTCAAGAAAGAAAGAAATGTCTTAAAGAAAAGGATTGAAAGTGTAGAACAAGAAAAAGATGACCTTCTAGTGGTAGTAGTGGACTTGAAGGAAACCATTGTGAAGCCTACAATGGAAAGTAGGGATGAAAATTATCAAAAAGGAAACAAAGTTGCAAGCGAGGCATACATTAAACTTGAAAATGAGCTAAAGTTAGTGTAGTTTAGTTTGTCTGCTGAGCTTGAGAAAAACAAACAACTTCAGGAAGAACTAGGTAGATTGAAGATTGATCTTGAAAAATCACCCAAGTGGACATGGTCCTCTAATGATATCTGTATACGGTGAATCTGGGGCCCGATTCCCCCCTTTGCAAGGCCGTCTCACGGTCATACCCCTAGGGGTTCAAAGCCAAGGTCGAGACTTACCCTCGGAGTTCGACAGATTATCGGTCCAAAGGGTATTGTATTCCGACAAATACGACAATCAAGGGAGGAGTTTCCAATGCAAGCAGCTCAGCCTGACAAGGTTGGCCTATCCGGGGCCTATTTTTAAGATATCACGCCTAGCCATCTTGTCTCCATACCTTTGCGGTTAACACATTTCGTATTATATGGACTCCCCTACGATATAAAAAGGGATCCCTATCACTTTGTAAGGACATCTGATAGAGCTCCAACTATTCTACAAAAGTGTAATAATATATTTCTCTCTTTCTTCTTTCTAAATTACTTGTTCTCATTAGCCCGAGGTCATCGTAATATTGATAGCTTTCATTTTTGGTCCTCATTTATTACTTGGTATTGGCCATAAAGAGCCTTGTTCGATTATATTCTAACTGTTATCCCATTCCCAATTACCCCCGATACCTCAAGCCTGACCTAAATATTGACCCCGAGGCCTTTTATCAGCCAGTTCTCCGCTCAAACAGCAGACTCTTGGGCTCACACAACTCTCCTGTTGGCCCGTATCTCCTTGGTAAAACGAGCTCGGATAGTAAGCCTTCTGACTCGAGTAGCGCCTCATTTTTAGCTCGTACTTCATCATTACATTTCTTATTATCAGCATTAACTGCTCTAAACAACTAGCTCGAGAATAGATGACGTATTTTTAGAATTCCATTTAAAATTTCATTGTTGTTACCATTCTTACGGTAAACAGTTTGTCACATGCCATGGGGCTAAAAGTAAAGTGATTATTTTCTTGTTGGTTCCATTGCATAAATGCAAGTTATCTTTCACACTTTTTCTTGCCCAAAATCTTCGCTTTTAGGACAGATCGCCTGACCCGGCTAGTGAAATGGGAAAAACAAAACCTCAAAGGCAACAGAGAAAAGGGCACGACTGCCCTAGAGGCCGGTACACCACCGGGTTCAACCCAGACAGAAGGGAGGGTTCTCCAGCATGACGTCCATATTATTATCGAGGGAACCAACATTCCCGAGGACCCATGTCGAAATGAATGAGAACGTCCGCTGTAGGAGAAGGACCAACCTGAAGACACTTACCTAGAGAAACCCTCATATTCGGCAAAGAGGATCTCTAGGCTATGACAAAACTGCACAATGACGTGCTAGTAATCTCGTATCTCTTAAGCAACACCAGGATAAGGTGCGTGCTCATAGATCCAGGCAGCTCGGCTAACATAATCAGCTCAGAAGAAGTAGTAGAGCATCTAGGGCTGCTCGGTCAAGTTGTTCCCAACCCTCGAGTCCTCCACGACTTCAATATGATCGGAGAAGAAACAAAAGGAGAGATTACCCTCCTAATCAACATGTCTGGCACAATCCAGAACACGGAGTTTCAGGTCATCGATGACAACATGAGATACAACGCCTTACTTGGAAGACCTTGGACACACAACATAAGGGCAGTGCCCTCGACCTTGCACCAGGTGGTAAGGTTTCCCACGAGGAATGACATCGTAACCATACATGGAGAGCAGCGGGCAGCAAGGGAAATGTTTGTGGTCCACCACTAAACGTCATCCCCGCATGCCCGATATCAGATTAGAAGGGAAACGTACAAACCCTTGAAAACAATGAGGAAGATTTCTTCGCCCTCAAACCTTCATCGCCCCTAAGAAGTCCGATATGACCAAGTCAACAGTCGAAGAGCTGGAGCAGGCCGTTTTGATCGAACACCTCCCAGATTGCAAGGTATACCTAGAAACGAGGCTAACCCCCAAACTCAGGATAGGGTTTATTCAATTTCTTAGTAACAATATCAACTGTTTCGTCTGGTTGTCGACGCCCCCCTTTTCCCTCCCTTCCTTTAAAAAGGAAGGAAATTGGGTTTACGACATTATGGACAAAACAACTCTTATTCTCTTTTGAGGAATCGGGTTATGGAATTTGAAGAGTCGTCACCTAATGATTATAGTGCATTAGGACACTTTAAAGAGAAGCAGCAATTTTGAAAGAAAACCAGAGTTCGGGTAAGGGCTTGAGATTATCTCGAGGGGAAGGTGTTAGGCACCCCTCAAGATCCACTAGTGTTGTTCCCGGTCATGCTTTAATTGTGACTTTAAAAGGAAGTGAAAGAAAACAAGTAAAGCTTTGCACATAAAAATCACGAATAAGCTTCAAGTTTTGAAAAGAAGACAGAAAGAGACAGTTTTTTTAGAAAAAGGGAATTAATTTGAAGAACAGAATTAAAGAAGACACTGCAAATAAAAGGAAAAAAAAGGGGGTCCTAGGTTTATACAAGATATGGATAACATCTATGCAATACCCAGCAATCACTCCACAAAAGAGGGGTTGCACGAGATATTAGCGCACCGGTCATCATATCCATATTCTACCATTCCCACCTAGTTAAGGTATTTAAACGTGATTAGTCTCGTTTACTTATTGCATGCTAGTACCCATCCCAACCTATCAGTCCCGGGGTATTAGGACTTCTAATCCTAAAAGGGAAGAAAAGGAGTAAGGCATATATGGGGTTTAAAGGACAAAATACTAATTTCGAAAACCAAAACAAATAGCAAGTAAGGGGATTGACAAACAAACATGCAAGGCTCATATAAAACCCCGTAAGTCATATAGCATATAGTTTAGCATGCCTTGCACATACTAGTTTGGTCTTTAAATTAAAACTTAAGCAGTGGACGGACTAGTTTAACACATAGAATCAGATAAAAAGTCTGCATTAGGCAACTCGGATCCAATTGTCAGAAATTGAAGTATTTTAAACAAGTTATTCAGAAAACACTGATTTCAGACAAGAGCCTAATGCAGAAGAGTTAAAACAGAAAGTTGAAAGTTGCAGAAATTCATAAATGACTTTGAAATCAGCATATTTGTTTGAGTGAAAATATAGTAGACTTGTAAAGAGGAGTTTCGAAAGTGAAAATACCTTAAAATAAAGAGTGACTTAAAAGACTGTTTTAAAAGATAGATTCAAGAGATGAATAGAATTTAGGCAGAAGATCTAAAGGAATTGTTTCCGAAGAAAGACACAAGTTTGAAAAGTTTAAGAGCATTGCAAATTTACAGAATTTTAAAAGCATTACAGGTTTATAAGAGTTTTACTGAAAACGCTACGTTAAAGGCCAATTGACAGGTTGATTTTGCTTAAAACTGAATCAAGCGAGTTTGAGACGAACCCCTGTAGGCAAGATATCTATAGTGATTGCTTGACCACCCTATAACTGGTGAAAGAGTGATTGCTTGACCACCCTATAATTTTCCTAATGCATATGCATTTCCTATAGACATGGTTTCTATATGCAACTTCTTACATGAATATTAAGTCCTATAGGCAGGGTTTCTAATGATTTGCAAGATGATAAAGCATTAAACCCTATAGGCAGATTTTTAGATGACTGGATTATGCGTATTGTGCATTAAATTCTATAGACATGGTATCTAGTCGATCAAGTTAAAATGTTGAAAACCTATAGACATGGTATCTAGGTGATTAAAAGCATTAACACTATAGGCATGGTATCTAAATGATTAAAAACATTAACCTATAGGCATAGTATCTAAGTGACTGAATTACAACATTAAACCTATAGGCATGGTATCTAAGTGATTAAAAACATTAACCTATAGGCATGATATTTACCTTTTGATGCAGTAAATTAATACCCTCCCATACCCTTTTTACTATATATCCCCGAGTTCTTTTATACAAAAAATATTACAAAACCAGAAGAAATAAAACGATTAAAAATACATCACAGCCTACAGCTAGATCCGAGCAGCCTAATTGAATCTTAATATCCAATGACATATGTTTCACCAAATCTCGATTCTAGATTTCCAAGGCCTTCTCTCGCCCAAAGTGTTTCAAAGTTCCAAGGAGCCTCAAGGACTCCAAGCAGTGCTTACACTCTGGATAACAAATAGAACAGAATAGTGCAGTATGGAATTGTCAGCCCTCAGGCATCCAAGTTCAGAGGAAGCTCCAGGGTCCCAAAGCATCGCTTACCAAAGGGGGGGGGGGAGAGAACTTAGAACTAGGAATAAGTGCAAAGTGAGAAAGGGATTAGGGAGCCATAGCAGAGGATGGTCATACCCAGCCATTGGCAGAGACTGGAACACCCCTGATCATCTACTTGGCCAACAAATAAAGAGCAAACGTTTAGAAGTCAAACCTGGGTCTGGATGGTGATTAGGGCACCACCAGTCCTGGGTTAAGGCTCAGCACATAAGGGGTAAAGGGAATGGCAATTGATTTGAGTAGAGGTTCAAGAGAACCTGATTCTAAGTCATGAGTGGCAATAATAGAATGCCAACATGACTCAGAATTGCACTCACACATAAGAAGGGGGTCAAAGGGACAGGGAATCACATAAGAAAGCATTTACAAAAAACATGAGGAAAGCAAGAAAGCACAAACAGACCCAAAGATGCAGAAACATGATGAAAGACAGACTAGGATGAACACATAGTGAAGAGTGCATAACCGAGGAGGAGAAGTAAACACATAGTTTGGAGGGTATTATTTAATTAGAAGGACATACCAGTTGCAAGCTTTAGAATAGCAGAATAATAGAAGCAAGTAATAGCCAGAAATCAGCAAGAGCAAACTCAGGTTCTTCAGCAAATACTTGAGAGTTCAAGATAACTCGTGAATGTTTCAGACAGTAGAAGAGAAGAGGAGCAGAGTGCTAGTATTAGAAGTAGAGAAAGTAGTAGTAGTAAGTATATAGTGTTCAATTGAAGTCTCAAGTGTTTTTTTAGGTTTTTTCGTGTGTGTGTATGTTTTGTTTTTATAGTGCCGAAAACGAGTAAGCAAAAAAGGCAAGAAAAATAGTTTACAATCAATCACAGAAGGTCTCCCTAAGGTTACAGGGTTTGATTTCAAGCGGGCATGAGACAATTAAGGAAAGATGAATAATTAAAAACCTTTCTAAAGTACCATAACACAGGTAAATACATAGGGATTATTTAAGGCAAGAATCCTATGGTACATGATTTTTGAGAAATAAGGCAAGTAGGTCAATCAAACAGCCAGACAAAAGCTTTGTTCGAATGAACTTAGTCAGAAAAAGGGTGAGGGAAAGTTCAATTGGAAAATCAATAACCAATCAATCGAGCCTTGTTAAAGGAGATTACAAGTTGGCAGAACCCTTTTAAAAGAAAAACCCTCGTATATAAGCACACAAGCGTCAAGCATGAAAGAAAAGGTTGGCATAGACAGTCTCAAAATCATAAGCGAAAGATTCCAGTTTAGTCTAGGGTTTCAAATTCGAGTAGGGTATAGAAAGGAGAGGGCAAGCCATCGGACAGACTTAGAGAGTCTCATGAGAAAGCACATAGATATAATGGCAAGTTTGAAGTAATATAGTAAAAACAAAGCATGTTCAAGAAAAGCTCCGAGCTCAAGCAAGTTCAAGAGTGAATAGAGGCGACATAGAACTTAAGAAACAGTAGGCGAAACAGATTTAGAGTTCAAACAAAAGTCTAGTAAAGGCAAACAAAAGCTTAATAAGAAAATGGTAGAGGAACACATAAGCCAGACATGTGAAAGCATGCCGTAGAAACAGTAGAAGAGATAACAGAGCACAAGTAGAAGAACATGCATAATAACGGCAAAACATAAGAAGATAAGAGAAAATGTGCACAAGCGAAAACATATAAGAACAAAGCATATACAGGTAGATTCACATAAAGAAAGAAGAAGAATAAGAAACATAAATCGTTAAAAGTTTTGGAAACCCTAAATTGAAACTGACTAATTTTTTAAAAAGAGAAATTTTGGAAAAAGCTTTGAAACCTCGAGTACACCACAGATCTATCACAGATCTAAGAAACTAAAGAGAGAAAGATCCTCGAACAGCTTTCAGGGTTTCTCAGAAACCCTAGAAATGAGAAGGCTTGGAAAGGATCTGGCCTGGAACAGGTCTGGACCATATCTAAGCTCTTGAGGCTCGAACACGTCGGAACGGAGCTGGAGAAGCCACAGGAACACAAATCGCTGGAGGATCTGAATAGGCCTCGTTATGGTTGGACCTCGAAAGCCTTGAATAGCTGCGATTTGGGGTGAAGGGAAGTGAGCACAGGCTGTCCATAGCCTGAAAAGCCATGGACTCCGGTGGGATTTGGTCGGAGAAGGCGACAGAGGCGGCTAGGGTTTTGAGTGTTAGAGAGCGTTTGAGAGAAGGGGAGGGTTTAAAGGCGGATACACGAGAGAAATGAGATTAGGGTTGGGGTTGATCAAAATTAAAAGAAAGGGAAAACATGAAGAGCCAAGTTAGTTTCCAATGATGAAATAATTAAAAGCAAGAAATAAAGGCAATTACGGAAGCAATAAAGTCACAAAAGCATGTAATGGTAAAAACCTAAAGAATTCCCCAGCAGAATCGCCAAGCTGTCGACGCCCCCCTCCCCCCCTTCCTTTAAAAAGGAAGAAATCGGGTTTACGACATTATGGACAAAACAACTCTTATTCCCTTTTGAGGAATCGGGTTATGGAATTTGAAGAGTCGCCACCTAATGATTATAGTGCATTAGGACACTTTAAAGAGAAGAAGCGATTTTGAAAGAAAACCAGAGTTCGGGTAAGGGCTTGAGATTATCTCGAGGGGAAGGTGTTAGGCACCCCTCAAGATACACTAGTGTGGTTCTCGGCCATGCTTTAATTGTGACTTTAAAAGGAAGTGAAAGAAAACAAGTAAAGTTTTCCACATAAAAATCACAAATAAGCTTCAAGTTTTGAAAAGAAGACAGAAAGAGACAGTTTTTTTAGAAAAAGGGAATTAATTTGAATAACAGAATTAAAGAAGACACTGCAAATAAAAGGAAAAGAAAGGGGGTCCTAGGTTTATACAAAATATGGATCACATAAATGCAATACCGAGCAATCACTCCTCAAAAGAGGGGTCGCACAAGATATTAGTGCACCGGTCATCATATCCATAAGATATTAGCGCACCGGTCATCATATCCATATTTTACCCTTCCCACCCCGTTAAGGTATTTAAACGCGATTAGTCTCATTTACTTATTGCATGCTAGTACCCGTTCCAACCTATCAGTCCCGGGGTATTAGGACTTCTAATCCCAAAAGGGAAGAAAAGGAGTACGGCATATATGGGGTTTAAAGGACAAAATACTAATTTCGACAACCAAAACAAATAGCAAGTAAGGGGATTGACAAACAAACATGCAAGGCTCACATAAAACCCTGTAAGACATATAGCATAATAGTTTAGCATGCCTTGCACATACTAGTTTGGTCTTTAAATTAAAACTTAAGCGGCAGACGGACTAGTTTAACACATAGAATCAGATAAAAAGTCTGCATTAGGCAACTCGGATCCAATTGTCAGAAATTGAAGTATTTTAAACAAGTTATTCAGAAAACACTGATTTCAGACAATAGCCTAATGCAAAAGAGTTAAAACAGAAAGTTGAAAATTGCAGAAATTCATAAATGACTTTGAAATCAACATATTTGTTTGAGTGAAAATATAGTAGACTTGTAAAGAGGAGTTTCGAAAGTGAAAATACCTTAAAAGAAAGAGTGAGTTAAAAGTGTATTTTCAAAGATAGATTCAAGAGATGAATAGAATTTAGGCAGAACATCGAAAGGAATTGTTTACGAAGAAAGACGCAAGTTTGAAAAGTTTAAGAGCATTGCAGATTTATAGAATTTTAGAAGCATTGCCGGTTTGTAAGAGTTTTACTGAAAATGCTATGTTAAAGGCCAATTGACAGGTTATTGTTGCTTAAAACTGAATCAAGCGAGTTTGAGATGAACCCCTATAGGCATGATATCTATAGCTGATTTTAAGCACTGTTATTAACTGGTGAAAGAGTGATTGTTTGGCAACCCTATAATTTTCCTAACGCATATGCATTTCCTATAGACATAGTTTCTATATGCAACTTCTTACATGAATATTAAGTCCTATAGGCAGGGTTTATAATGATTTGCAAGATGATAAAGCATTAAACCCTATAGGCAGATTTTTAAATGACTGGATTATGCGTATTGTGCATTAAATTCTATAGACATGGTATCTAGTCGATCGGGTTAAAACGTTGAAAACCTATAGATATGGTATCTAGGTGATTAAAAGCATTAACACTATAGGCATGGTATCTAAGTGATTAAAAACATTAACCTATAGGCATGGTATCTAAGTGACAGAATTACAACATTAAACCTATAGGCATGGTATCTAAGTGATTAAAAATATTAACCTATAGGCATGATATTTACCCTTTGATGTAGTAAAATAATCCCCTCCCATACCCTTTTTACTATATATCCCCGAGTTCTTTTATACAAAAAATATTACAGAACCAGAAGAAAGAAAACGATTAAAAATACATCACAGCCTACAACAAGATCCGAGCATCCTAATTCAATCTTAATATCCAATGACATATGTTTCACCAAATCCGGATTCCAAATTTCAAAGGCCTTCTCTCGCCCAAAGTGTTTCAAAGTTCCAAGGAGCCTCAAGGACTCCAGGCGGTGCTTACACTCTGGACAACAAATAGAACAAAATAGTGCAGTATGGAATTGCCAGCCCTCAGGCATCCAAGTTCAGAGGGAGCTCCAGGGTCCCAAAGCACAGCTTATCAAAGGGGGGCAGAACATAGAACTAGGAATAAGTGCAAAGTGAGAAAGGGATTAGGGAGCCATAGCAGAGGGTGGTCATACCCAGCCATGGGCAGAGACTGGCACACCCCTGACCATCTATTTGGCCAATAAATAAAGAGCAGACCTTTAGAAGTCAAACCTGGGTCTGGATGGTGATTAGGGCACCACCGGTCCTAGGTTAAGGCTCAGCACATAAGGGGTAAAGGGAATGGGAATTGATTTGAGTAGAGGTTCAAGAGAACTTGATTCTAAGTCATGAGTGGCAATTAATAGAATGCTAACATGACTCAGAATTGCACTCACACATAAGAAGGGGGTCAAAGGGACAGGAAATCACATAAGAAAGCATTTATAGAAAACATGAGGAAAGCAAGAAAACATAAACAGACCCAAAGATGCAGAAACATGATGAAAGACAGACTAGGATGAACACATAGTGAAGAGTGCATAACAGAGGAGGAGAAGTAAACACATAGTTTGGAGGGTATTATTTAATTAGAAGGACATACCAGTTGCAAGCTTTAGAACAACAGAATAATAGAAGCAAGTAACAGCCAAAAATCAGTAAGAGCAAACTCAGGTTCTTCAGCAAATACTTGAGAGTTCAAGAGAACTCGCGAATGTTTCAGACAGTAGAAGAGAAGAGGAACAAAGTGCTCAGTATTAGAAGTGTAGAAAGTAGTAGTAGAGAAAGTATTGTAATTATATACAGTTCAATTGAAGTCTGAAGTGTTTTTCTTTTGAGGTTTTTTTGTGTGTGTGTGTGTTTTGTTTTTATAGTGCAGAAAACGAGTAAGCAAAAAAGGCAAGAAAAATAGTTTACAATCAATCACAGAAGGTCTCCCTAAGGTCAAGGGGTTTGATTTCAAACGGGCATGAGACAATTAAGGAAAGATGAATAATTAAAAACCTTTCCAAAGTACCATAACACAGGTAAATACATAGGGATTATTTAAGGCAAGAATCCTATGGTACATGATTTGTGAGAAATAAGGCAAGTAGGTCAATCAAACAGCCAGTAAAAAGCTTTGTTCGAATGAATTTAGTCAGAAAAAAGGCGAGGGAAAGTTCAATTGGAAAATCAATAACCAATCAATCGAGCCTTATTAAAGGAGATTACAAGTTGGTAGAACCCTTTTGAAAAGAAAACTTCATATATAAGCACACAAACGTCAAGCAAGAAGGAAAAGGATCGCATAGACAGTTTCAAAATCATAAGCGAAAGATTCCAGTTCATCTAGGGTTTCAAATTCGAGTAGGGTACAAAAAGGAGAGGGCAAGCCATCGAACATACTCAAAGAGTCTCATGAGAAAGCACATAGATATAATGGCAAGTTTGAAGCAATAGAGTAAAAACAAAGCATGTTCAAGAAAAGCTCCGAACTCAAGCAAGTTCAAGAGAGAATAGAGGCGACATAGAACTTAAGAAACAGTAGGCGAAACAGGTTTAGAATTCAAACAAAAGTCTAGTAAAGGCAAACAAAAGCTCAGTAAGAAAATGGTAAAGGAACACATAAGCTAGACATGTGAAAGCATGAAGTAGAAACAATAGAAGAGATAACAGAGCACAAGTAGAAGAACATGCATAATAACGACAAAACATAAGAACATAAGAGAAAATATGCACAAGCGAAAACACATAAGAACAAAGCATATACAGGCAGATTCACATAAAGAAAGAAGAAGAAGAAGAAACAGAAATCGTTTTAAAAGTTTTGGAAACCCTAAATTGAAACTGACTAATTTTTAAAAAGAGAAATTTGGGAAAAAGCTTTGAAACCTCGAGTACACCACAGATCTATCACAGATCTAAGAAAATAAAGAGAGAAAGAACCTCGAACAGCTTTCAGGGTTTCTCAGAAACCCTAGAAACGAGAAGGCTTGGAAAGGATCTGGCCTGGAACAGGTCTGGACCATATCTAGGCTCTTGAGGCTCGAACACGTCGGAACGGAGCCGGAGAAGCCACAGGAACACAAATCGGCGGAGGATCTGAACAGGCCTCGTTGAGGTTGAACCTTGAAAGCCTTGAATAGCCGCGATTTGGGGTGAAGGGAAGTGAGCACAGGCTGTCCATGGCCTGAAAAGCCATGGACTCCGGTGGGATTTGGTCAGAGAAGACGACAGAGGCGGCTAGGGTTTCGAGTGTTAGAGAGCGTTTGAGAGAAGGGGAGGGTTTGAGGGCGGCGGTCGAAGTGAAATGAGAGATAGGGTTAGGGTGATTTGAAATTAAAAAGGAAAGAGTGGTTGTGGGCCGTTGATCAAAATGATCAACGACCAGGATTAAAAGATGAAACGGGGGTTTAATTAAATGGGTAAAGGGCCGGGTTAAAATGGCATTGGGTCGTCGATTTGGGCTGGATTTGGGGTCAAAATTGAGATGCCCAAATAGGCTATAATTGAAAGTAATTGAGGCCATAATTGAAATAGCCAGTTTTTCCCTTTTGATTTTATAAAAATAGTAAAAGATGTTTAAAAATAAAATTAAAAGCACTGAGTTAGCAAATAATATATAAGTATTAAATTAAAAATATTGGGATTGATTTTGTAATTAAAGTTTCTATTAAATCTGAAAGTGGGTTAAAATTGCAATTTCATGCAACTTAGTTTTAAAATACCAAATGGACTTGTAAAATTATACAAAAATCATGTAAATTATGTTTTGATGTATATGTGAGAATAAAATAAACTATTCTTGAAAATGGCAAGGTTTGGTAATAATTATTGGGATTTATGGTGTAAGAATAGGACATAAATTAGTTTAAAAATCCTTTTAAAATGCTAAAATCTTTTGGGATGCTCATATATGCATACATATGCTATTTTGAAAGTATTTTGAGTATAAAAGTACATAGAGAAAAATTGGATATCAACACTGGTCCCATCTAGATATGAAAGGTATCCCACCGGAAATAACCTCCACAGCCTAAGCGTCGACCCTAAATTCAAACTAGTGAAGAAAAAGAGACGACCACAGTGTGAGATAAAACATGCCTTCATAAAAGAGGAGGTAATGAAACTCCTTAAAATCGGATCCATTAGGGAGGTAAAATATCTCGAATGGCTAGCTAACGTAGTGATAGTGCAAAAAAAAGGGAACAAGCTAAGGATGTATGTAGGTTATAAAGGTTTGAATAAAGCGTGCTCCAAAGATTCCTTCCCATTTCCTAATGTCAATCGAATGATCGATGCTATGGCCGTCCATGAGACCCTCACAGTCCTCGATGCCTACTCGAGGTACAATCAAATCCAGATGAACCTCGAGGACAGGGAAAAGACCTTATTTATCACGAAATATGGTACATATTGCAATAACATAATGCCATTCGGGCTAAAAATTCAAGGGAAACATACCAACACCTAGTTAATAAAATGTTCGAGAATCAAATAGGTAAATCTATGGATGTATATATTGATGATATGCTAATCAAATCCCTATGCGCAGAGGACTATCTGACCCATTTGTAGGAAACTTTGAACATCCTCAGACTACAATATGAAGCTCAATCCTGAGAAGTGTGCCTTCAGAGTAGGCCCGGGCAAATTTTTGGGCTTCATGGTTTCAAACAGAGGGATCGAGATCAACCTCAACGAAATAAAGGCCATCAAGGAAATCATAGTGATGAACAACCTGAAAGTCGTCCAACGGCTGACAGGGCGGATCACGGCCTTGGACAAATTCATACCAAGATCATCGGATAAGAGCTACCATTTCTTCACCCTACTCAAAAGAAAGAACAACTTTGAATAGACTCCGGAATGTCAACGCGCCCTAGAGGAACTGAAGCGATATTTGACTAGCCCGCCTCTGCTGCACACATCAAAGGAGGATCAGACGCTATATCTATATATGGCCATGTTTGAAATAGCGATAAGCGGATTACTGGTTCGAGAAGAGCAAGGTACATAATTTCCTGTTTATTATGTAAGCCGAAACTTGGGGGACGCCGAAACCCAGCACCCCCATCTAGAAAAATTGGCTCTCACACTAATAAGCGCGTCGCGTAAGCTGAATCCCTACTTTCAGTGCCACCGCATCTGCGTCCTATCAACTTATCTCCTCCGGAGTGTACTGCATAAACCTGAGTTATCGGGTTGGTTGGCCAAATAGGCCTTTAAACTCAGGAGGTACAATATCGAGTACCAACCTCGGACGGCCATCAAATCCCAAATATTGGCGGAATTCATAGCCGATTTCTCGCCATCCCTCATGCCTGAGGTAGAGAAGGAACTTCTATTGAAATTAGGAACGTATTCCGGGGTATGGACCATGTTCACAGATGGTTCCACAAACATAAGAGGATCCAAACTTGGTATAGTCCTAAAGTCGCCCCTTGCTGATATAATCAAGCAATCCATAAAAACCACAAAGCTGACTAATAGTGAAGCCAAATACGAGGCTATAATTGCAGGTTTAGAGGTGGTTAAGAGTTTGGGAGCTGAGACCATCGAGGTAAAATGTGATTCCCTCCTCGTGGTAAGGCAGGTGAACGGAAGCTACGAAGTACGGGAGAATAGAATGCAAAGATCCAAATCACATTACGTCACTTAAAAGAATGGACCTTGGTCCTTGTGCCCCGAGAGCAAAACAACGAGGCTGATGCCCTCGCGAACATAGGATCCTCCGCTGAAGAAGAAGACTTGCTCCCTGGATCTATCGTCTAACTACTTAAATCTGTGGTCGAGGAAGGTCACACAGAAATTAATCCACCAGCATGACATGGGATTGGTGGAACTAATACATCGCGTATTTGAAGTACGGGAAGCCGCCCACAGATCCAAAAGAATCAAGGACCCTACAAACCAAGTCGGCCCGATTCTCACTCGACAAGAATATTGCTCTATACAGAAGAAATATCAGTGTCTCCTTAGCGATATGCTTGGGACCAGGCAACACGGATTATGTGCTCTGATAGATCTAGTAGAGCACCTACAAAAATCATTCCGGGGCTGATACCTTAGTCTGAAAGGTGATCAGGGTGGGCTACTATTGGGATAGCATGGAAAAAGACGCCAGGGAATTCGTTCGAAAATGCAACAAGTGTCAGAGGTTCGCTCCCATGATCCACCAGCCTGGCGAACAACTGCATTCTGTCTTATCGCCATGACCATTCATGAAATGGAGAATGGATATTGTGGGTCCCTTGCCGACAACACCAGGTAAGGCTAGATTCATTCTATTTATGACTGATTATTTCTCAAATGGGTAGAAGCACAGGACTTTGAGAAAATAAGAGCAAAGGAAGTCATCAATTTTATATGGGAGCACATCATATGCTGGTTGGGGATCCCGTTTGAAATAGCATGCGACAACATGAGGCAATTCATCGGGAGCAAGGTAACGTAGTTCTTGAAGACAACAAAATCAAGAGAATCTTGTCGATGCCATATCACCCTTGTGCTAACAGCCAGGCCGAATCTACGAATAAAACCATCATTCAAAACTTAAAAAAGAAGTTGGAGAGCACCAAGGGAAAATGGAGAGAAACACTGCCCGAGGTTCTACGGGCATATCGAACAACTCCAAAAACAAGCACTAGGGAGACACCTTTCTCTCTAATATACGGCGCCGAAGCACTAATACTGGTGGAGGTCGGGGAACCAAGCGCCAGACTCTAACACACTAATGAGGGGTCGAACAACAAAGTCGTGGCAACGGCCCTCAAGCTACACGACGAAAGACGGGAAGTCTCGCTGATTCGGATGGCTACCCAAAAGCAAAAAGTCAAAAGATATTATAATAGAAGAACAAATCTCTAATACTTCGGAATTGGAAACTTGGTCCTAAGGAAGGTTACTTTCAACACCCGAAACCCTAATGAAGGGAAGCTGGGCTAGAATTGGGAAGGGTCGTACTGTGTCCTTGGGGTAGTAGGCAAAAGATCCTATAAGCTCGGCACCATGTAGGGCGAACATCTTCTGATTAAATGGAATATATCGATGCTTAAGTGTTATTACTGCTAGGGCTTCCTATTGTGAAACCCCATGAATATCCTCGAACAAACATCACACTCTTTTCCTTCAACCGGGGTTTTTACCCCGAAATGAGTTATTACCGGTAAGATTTTTAATGAGCCGACGTCTACATGCTTCGTAAGAAGGGTTCAAAGAGTCTACAGGTCTTCTTTCTTAACCAGCCCTACCCCAGGAAAACGCGGAACAAGGTTCCAATAAAAAATAGTCTCCCGAATTGAACGGTCTAGGGAGGCACGCTCCCACTGGTCAAGTTCCTAATAATGAAATAGTATGTATACTTTTGCCAAGCAATGAAGAATATTTTTAGCATATCGTACTCCAGAAAAGGGGAATTCAACATGCTCAGGGCAAGGACTCGTCCACCAAATTCATCTCGAGATACTCGGAGACCTAGCACCAACAATTCAGCACACGGACGACCAAGGGTCGAAACTACGAGCTCATGAGGCCCCGATGATGCATCTATGAGCTCACAAATAACGGCCTTCTAGCCTAAGTAAACTTGATGACTCGGAGACTGTCGCCAATTGCCATGTACAAAAAAATCCAAAACTGTAAAACCTGGAGCGGGCGAATCGGTCTAACCTGATCTATTCTACATAGCAACAAAAACTGTAAGACCTTAATAGGCATGACAAACTGTTAGCGCTCATTAGGAATGAAATAATGTAAGACCTCAACAGGCATGAAACTCTAAATCCCGAAGTTTAGGCTATACGTCGCATTTGTAAGAATCCCGAAAGGGCATACCCTCGGTGTAGATGCCTAAACTATCACTTGGGATTAAAAATGGCTCCGGAAAAACACATATGACTACGGTTAAAATGGTTGATACATCCAATTAACGCGACTCGGGGATGGCCGACCATCGCTAAATAAAATTGCAGGCCATCTCTTCGAATATACATTGGAAAGAACCGGTTAAAATAGGCTTTCTTCAACAGGCAAAAATGAGCTTCGACCACGTCAACTCCAAATCATAAGGCTTCAACCTACTCAGCCTATGAGCTATGATCCTTCCGAGGTGCTCAAAACCTCGCCGATATCAACTTGAAATCGAGGTTCCTCTGGAACCAATAACGGGTTAGGCTTATTTCAAAATACCTTAACGAGCGGAAAACAAAGCCTACTAAAAGCCTATGGGCAAACACGTAAGAGCCATCGTTGATAACTAAACAATCCTCCAGGCCACACACTAAAAGGTCTCAATGACCAGACAGCGTGAGAGCCATTGTTGCCAACTTAAAAATTGACAACTTAAGAATTAAAGTGAGCTCAAATCATAACCCAATTCGAAGACCGAATCCAAAATAGTTAAACTACAACATGCCTAAGAGCAGTATAAATGCCACCGCCATCTGCCCATATGGGCATAAAACACTTGAGGGTTAATTGAAGCTTGAGTCATAACACTACTCGGAGACTGAACCAAAAAACAAGCAAAGTAAAAATGCCCAAGATCATGGGGTAAGAGACTTCATCACCCAGCTGCGCAGGCACAAGAGAGTAGGAATCAATAAGGCTCAAAACCGGCCCGAAAAATCAATGGAAAACGACAGAGCAAGGGCGCAAGACACATCACGACAGTTCACTCTAGAGGTCGCATCAACCAACCGCATGGTTATTCCCGAGCCAGCCTAAAACGTGCCACAGAGCTATATCACGGGTCTAAGGTTCTTTCGCCAAAATCTTTGCTGAAATCAGAGCAGAAAGGGAACAAGGGAAATGAAGCCACGAGATTCTTTTCATACATATGCCAAAATAAGAGTACTGCATACAAACCAGGAAATCAGCATGAAAAAATAACATATCTTAATCTATCGCCGAGTCGATAGCATCAAAGGTCGCTTCCCCCAATGGACCTTTCTCGACAATGTCCCATCCCTTGAGGGATCCACCCCCATATTTAACACTGCTCGAACTGCCTTCCAATGCACCCTCAAGGGTTAGCCTTCAGGAGCCCTGCCAAGCACAACCTATGGCTCGAGGTAGAATTCAGCCAGACCCCTCGAGCGTCCTCTCAACATAGGAATCTGCGATGACCATTCCTCCCCCATGTGAAGATACAAGTGCCCCGGCCTCAACTTTGATACGAAACAATGCAACCATCAGCTCGGAATGGAGGCTCTTATACTTGCCACTATCCTCCTTCGCGTCGTGTAGTTAGTGCTCAATCAAGGTAACTCTTCCCCTGAGGCTGTTTCTTTCGAAAACCACCTCACTCATGTGCCGACTAAGCTTGGAGATTTATCATCTCTAGCCCGAAGCTCCCCTCTCAGCAAGGCGCTCTCCTTCTCAAGCTGCACAAAGCAGGGCCCAAAGAGTTAAAAATGGTAGAAATTCACAAGGGTTCAAATGACAATGAAAATAGGGGATAAATAACCTGTTCAGTAAAATAGTCTTTCTCACGTTCACAATGGCTCACCTCATTCTGATACTGGCTAAGAGCCTGGTTATAAAGTGCTTTCCCCTGAAATCACATTAAAAAGTTAAAAGGAATAAAGACCGGAGTATCCCGAGACAGCGAACAAGGCTAGTTGAATTTAGCTGCTCTCAAAGCTAGCCCATCTCGCAAAATATAAATGAGGCGTTGGCCTCGGAAATACCCTCAAGAATGGTTGCTGGCCTCTCGAGCGCCCCTCCGCCTTTGATCAGTGCTCCTGCCACGGAAGGCTCCTTGTGAGACTTGTCTTGCATTCTAGATGGTGGAAAGATCTCCCCTTTTGGAGAACCAATGATAACTAATGGGCTAACAGGGTCATCCGAAATATCTGTCCTCTGCTCATCCGATCGAGGCCCCTCCAAACTGCCTACCAAGGGCGTCCCGGTTCTAAGGGCTCCGGCCACTTACAGATTTAAGGGTAGTGCTCGGTACCCCATCCACTACCTCACCGCCACAAAGCTGGGCCGTGCAAAATATCACACTCCTATCCAGAAACATCTGTCCCCATGGCCCGAAGATCAATCGATCCAAGACGCTCTTCGAAGAGTGCCAAGAAGCTTTCTCCCGCACCTTCACCACAAGGATTTCCTGTCACCCCGAAGGATGCAATCGATGGGTCGACCTTGGAATCCTTCACCTTGACAATCTTGAGTGTCGGTGGCTCGACCGATAGGCTCTCCTGCCTTTTCTTCTCCTCGTAAAGCACCAGAGTGCCCTCTTCAACAGACAACATCTCCCTAATCAGTAGAATTCCTCCCAGACCTGCATAGATGCAAAGGTTAAATGAACAGGATTGAGAAAGCTACTAACGGTGAGCTACATCGGAATACAGGGATACACCAAAGCTCGAGGCTTATCATGGTCTTTGGCTTCCCACCGAGCCGGGATGAATCCTACCACGATCGATCGATATACGGGCAGACTGAATGCAAACGACCAACCTAGACCTGAATGTCTGACTCCGTGCCAGGATAGATCGCTACGGCTAAAAAAGCAAGAAAAGCGGAGATTAGACACATGAAGAGAAATCACCAAGAAAGGACAAAAGCATCACGTTTACTTACTTTCGGTGTTCCACTTCTCAAGGAACGAGATCTTTTCCATCAGAATCAGGTCAGACATCCTTACTTAGCCACCCATCGTCCCCAAAATCCTCGGTTGAGGCAAGAAGGGATCTCGGGGCTTGATGGGAAGCTGGATTAAGCCCCCACGAAGGATACGGGGACTATACATCCGGATCAAATGATTTAGAGTAAAAGGCATTCCCTCTATCATGCTCGAGTAATGCATAATCATATAAACCACACACCAGAACGAAGGATGAACTTCACCTAGAGTTACCTAATAACTCCGGTAGAAGTTAAGAATCACGAGATCGATCGGAGGTGAGGATGGCCCCACTGGCCCCGAAGTTAATGGGTAGGTGTACATACTCAGAAAACTGGCCCTATGAGTTGTAATATCTTATCTCGAGCAGGAATCTCCGCAAGCACGGTATCTTCCCAACAACAGTCAGCCTTCACTCTTTCAATATCAGTTATAAAGTTGGTGTATCCAGTAACATGCTCTCAGCACCCTGACTTTAAGGAGGGTCTCTCGACCTTAAAATCGAAGGTCATCGCAAAGGGTCCCCGAATGCACTCCTTAACACGGGGGGGAGTGGCCACTTTCCCTTGAGAGAGAAACGAAGAAGATGAGCCTGCCACCTCCTGGGAAAGAAAAGCAAAAGTAGCCGTCATCCCGAAGAAAATCTGAGGAAACAAGAGCGAGAACTGGAACAGACCTCACTAAGGGTTTTTAACATGAGATGGAAACTAGAACGGAAGAGGCGAGTATTTATAATGACACCATGGGAGAATTGAAGGAAGCCAACTACCGTAGTCAAGGCCGAAATCCATAGGAATAGTACACATAGCGTGCCTTGACGTCTCGTAACTGATCACAGGGACACAATGTGGAAGCAGGAGTTCAGAACTGTTTCTTATTTCTCCTTGTCGCCTTCACTTTAAGAAAAACAAAGACTCTGTATACGGTGAATTCGGGGGACCGATTCCCCCATTGTAAGGCCGTCTCGTGGTCATACCCCTGGGGGTTCGTAGCCAAGGTTGAGACTCACCCTTGAAGTTTGACAAATTATTGTTCCAAAGGGTATTACATTACAACAAATACAGCAAGCAAGAGAGGAGTTCCCAACGCATGCGGCTCAGCCTGACAAGGTTAGCCTTTCCGCGGCCTATTTTCAAGACATCACGTCTAGCCATCCTGTCTCCATACCTTTACGGTTAACACATTTTGTATTATGCGGACTCCCCTCATATATAAAAGGGGATCCCCATCACTTCGTAAGGACATCTGATAGAGCTCCAACTATTCTACAAAAATGTAATAATATATTTCTCTCTCTCTTCTTTCTAAATTACTTGTTCTCTTCAGCTCGAGGCCATCCTAATATTGATAAATTTCATATTTGTTCCTCATTTTATTACTTTGTATTGGACATAAGAGCCTTGTTCAATTATATTCTAACTGTTATCCCATTCCCAACTACCCCCGATACCTCGAGCCTGACCTAAACGTTGACCCCGAGGCCCTTCATCAGCCAGTTCTCCACCTGAACAGTAGACTGTTGGGCTCACACAACTCCTCTGCTAGCCCGTATCTCCTTGGTAAAACGATCTCAGATAGTAAGCCTTCTTGCTCGAGTATCGCCCCATTTTTATCTCGTATTTCATCATTCCATTTCTTATTCTCAGCATCAATTACTCTGAACAACTAACTCGAGAATAGATCATGTATTTTTAGAATCCTATTTACAAATTTAATTGTTGTTACCATTCTCACGGTAAACAATATCAATGTCATGTACTCTAATAATGGGGGAAACAAGCAGGGATTGGGTTCCAAAGGGAGAAGATCCCGTAAAAATATTGTACCTAACAATTGGCTCCACACCTACTGCTGTAACAATGAGCACCTTAAAAAAATTGTAAGGCTGGATGCCAGTCACAACAGAAAAACAATGCCTTTATTGAAAAAGTAACTACTAGTAGAGAACTCGGCCCCTTATTTAATAAATACATAATGTCCGCATGGACAAAAAGATCCCTTATTTACCCATTTCCTCATCACAAGGGAACCAAATTGGCTTGGGTTCCCAAAGCTAACTCCTAATATTCTTGTGCAGATGAAAGGAAGAAGCCTACAATGGTACAAGGATAATGGCTACTCAAAGCATACGAATGGAAGTACAAATGATTTTCTTTCACTAAATGCTCTACAAGGAGGGAGTGTATCCTTTAGGAATGGCAAGAAGGGATACACTCTGGGAGTTAGAAGGATTGGGAAATCTCTCTCCCACTCTATAAAAAATGCGTAAAACTTTTCTAAGAGTTTCCCAAATTTGTGACAAGGGAAAAAAGGTCGAGTTTGTGTCAAACATTTGTACAGTGATGAACCTGGTTACGGGTGAGGTGGTGGTAGTGGCAAAAAGATACAAGAATATCTATGTAGCTGATTTTGAGTCACCGAAGAATGGCAATTTAAGCGGCCTAAGCGTCGGCGATGATGATGTTGAGCTATAGCACAGGAGGCCAGGTCACGTAAGCTTTATGATGTTGAACAAATGGCAGGACCTGGTTTGTGGTTTACCCAAATCAAGCTTCAAGGATCACAAGTGTGTGATGCATATGTAAAAGTGAAGAAGTTAGATCATCGTTCAAACCCAAAAAGAAAATAAGCACCGCAAGGCTGCTCGATCTCCTTCACATGGATCTATGTGGACCTATGAGGGTGTAAGGCCCCGTGAAATCCCTACTCGAAAACCCGAATCCCGTGGTGCCAAGTTAGGAACATGTGTTAGAAATTAATAAATAAGCTCGCCGCGAAGCGGACCTTTTGGGATTGAATAATTCATTAAAAAGTCAAGAATACGTTTCCAGAAAAATGCAAAAAATGCGGTCCAGAATACGGTCGCATAATCCAAATGCGGACCACATATCTGCCGCAAAGTGAGGAAGAATGTTGGTTAAAGTTGAAGTCAGTTATGCGGTCTAAATGCGGTCGCATAATAGAAATACGGACCGCATAGTCGTCGCATATTTTTCTTTGAATTTTTGCGAGGGTCAGTTCTACGGTGCACTTTGCGACCGCAGAACATGAATGCAGACCGCATTCTTACCACAGACTTAGTCAGAATGTATGGTTTTTGGGAGGCATTTTGCGGTCCATTATGCGGACCACTTGTTCATTATGCGATCGTAGATGCGATCGCATATTTTACTCGGGGCTCCAATTTTCTAATTTTTAACCCGACCTCCCTATCGATATATTCGACATTATGGCTCATTCTAAGCATATTTTCTGAGATTTTTAGAGAGAGAAAGAGGGTCTTAGAGGTGGAAAGTGTCCCCCATCAAATTCTCCTTAGAATCTTGCTATATCCTTGAAACTAATCAAGTGAAGGCTCCTGAATCTTCATCCCAAGAGGTAAGGCTCCATCACCTCATCTCATATTTGTATACTTAACCATATGGGGTCATTAGGAAAGTAATTCATGGTTATGAGAATGAATCTCTTGCATGCATACCACCATAGAGTATTGGAAAGTAGTAAAATTAAAAAGGAGGCAATTGGGGACACAAAATGATAGAAATTCCTCACAAAAAGGGGCCTAAGGTCATAGTGCACCTTTAGTGTTTGATGACATGCTCGAACCAAGCAAAAACTTCAGTTTCGTCTCTAATTCTCGATTTAATTTGAAATTCTTGCTCAATAGATCGAAGCGCTAAGAGTTCCGGAAATTTGTAAAAGATTAAGGAAAAGCTTTATTGAGGTATGTATGGCTAAAATCCCTTTTTAATAGAAATCGAGCTCTGTTGATGCTTACGAACGTGTGGTAAGGTCGTATTGGTGAATGTATCGATTGTTGCTGTGTGTTAATTGATTTGCAATTATCTACCTGTTTACATGATGGATGTGCCTAAATGTGTGTAACATACCAATCTTGATAATTAGATAATGATGAAAAGAACGGTTATGTATTGAAATATTTGGGCTATAAGCCGACATTGAAACAAAGAGTTATTCATACTAGCTATGTGCTCTCTATCTGTGATTGCAACTTGAATTATCTTTGATATATATGTCTATGATCATAACTTGTAAAACGAATGTTGGATAAGGGAAAACGATGTGATGATGGTGGCCATGAGTGCCCAGAAATTGTTACGATATGTGTGGAATAAAGATTTGAAGTTGTTGACTAATGAGAATCAAGTAATGCCTCCAATGAGGTGACCTAGCCGATCGGGTCGTGATCGGACACCATGCCGCACACATGGTGGTAAGTGCTGATATTGAATTTCGGATAAAGGAAATGAAATATGGGTTGAGAGTAATGCCTCCAATGAGGTGAACTAGCCGGTCGGGTCGTGACCGGACTCCGCTCGAGATGGCGGTGGTAATGAGAACAGTGGTGAATATGTGACAGAAATGCCCTATTCTATGTTGTGGAAATTGTATGAAAGATTTTATGAATTTCTTCTTTGAATTGGCCATATTATTTGCTTGCNCTTATGCCGCTGTTCTTCCCAGAGTCTTATTTTTTTTGTAATTGTATAAGGTATAGCCGGAGCCTTGTTGCCGGCATTTCTGTATTATTCTTTGGTTATATTTAGAGGCTCCGTAGACAGGTTGTGGGTTGTGTTGGGTAATGGAATTAACGTTGAAATATTGATATTTGGCAATGATTTACAAAACTTATAATATTTCGATATTTATGATTTAAGCTGCTAATGGAAATGAAATGGAATTTTTAATAGAATACTTACTAAGTATTTTTTTTATGAAGTCCATCCCTTATGTAATTATGAGTTGGGTTGGGTAGTGCGTATGAAACCTACCAGGCTTGCACAGTCGGGTTTACTCAGTTGAGCGCTGGTCGCGCTCCTCGAATTTTTGGGGCGTAACAGAGGGTGCCAAGCAAAAGAGGAATGAAGTACGTCTTTGTAATAGTCGATGAATTCAAAATTCACCTAGACCATGTTCCTTAGGACCAATGATGAATCCTCTGAAGTGTCTGCTGCCTTTGTCTTAAAGATCCAAGTGATCATGGGTAATAAAGTAGCCTATATCAAGTCTGATCATGGGACAAAGTTTGATAATTTCAAGTTCGATGAATTTTGCATTGAAAATGGAATCACTAACAATTTTTCTACTCCAAGAACACCTTAAGAAAAAGGCGTTGTGGAGAGAAAGAATAGATTCTTGAAGACATGGAAAGAATACTGCTAATTCATAGTGGGATCGTAAAATATTTCCAGGCAGAAGCTATCCGTACTGTGTGCTACTTGGTAAACAGGTGCTTGATCTGGTCCCTTATGAGTAAAAATCCATATGAACTGCTGAATTGAAGGTAGCTCAAGCTGACACATCTAAGAACTTTTGGGTGTAAATGCTTTGTTTATAATAATGGAAAGGAAGCTCTTGGAAAGTTCGATGCCAAAAGTGATGAAGGAATCTTCCTAGGATACTCATCTGAAAGCAAAGCTTACAAGGTCTACAACAAAAGGACTCAATATGTAGAAGAAAGCATTCATGTGCTCTTTGATGAAGCTCACCTCTACTATGAAAAGGACACATATGTAGATCAAGATGGATAGCCCTTATCTGTGCCAGGTAAAGTAATTGACATGGCAAATAGAAAGGCAGACATAATGAGCCATGTCAAGGAATCCAGTGAAGAAGATGTAAATATATCTCCATCAATACAAGAGGAACCTGGTCCCCCGATTACAGCAACTGAAGCTGAAAACAAAGTTGTTGCTGCAGTCCAAGGAACCCCACTATGTGAAGTAAGAAGAGTTCAAGAATCCCATTCAGATGTGCCCGGTTCCTCTGCCAATAAGACTCAGGCACGAAATTGGAGGTTCAAAAGTCACATCCTCTTGACAACATAATCACTCCTCTTGACTCAGGAGTTCAAACCAGATCAAAATCAAGGAAATCACTTGCCTTCTCAGATTTTCTTTCTTAAATATAGTCAAAAAATATAAAAGAAGTGCTAAAAGATGCTGATTAGATAACGGCCATGCAAAAGGAGTTGTATCAATTTGAAAGGACAAGCTATGGCACATGGTTCCTCGACCTACCGATCGAACCATTATAGGAACCAGGTGGGTATTCAGAAACAAGCTTGATGAGTTTTTAAATACAATAAGAAACAAGGCAAGGCTTGTGGTTCAAGGCTATAATCAAGAAGAAGGGATTGAATATGATTAAAATTCTCCCCTGTAGCTCGAATGGAAGCCATTAGAATTCTGATTGCCTTTGCATCTCATATAGATTTCACTCTGTTCCAAATGGATTCCAAAAGGGCAGTTCTAAATGGGTATCTAAAAGAATAAGTCTATGTTAAGCAGCCTCCTAGTTTTGAGTGTCAGAATATCCTAACCATGTGTTAAAACTAGATAAGGCATTGTACGAGTTAAAACAGGCTCCCAGGTCTTGGTATAAAAGATTGTTAAAATTACTTCTGGAAAATGGCTTTGCAAGAGGGAATATTGACAACATTATTTTGCTAAAGAAACGGGGGAGGAACCTACTCATTATTCATGTGTATGTTGATGATATCATCTTTAGAGCCACAACTGGCTCCCACTACTACGAATTAGCTAAACTTATGGGCAGTGAATTTGAGATGACTATGATGGGAGAATTGAATATTTTTGTAGGACTTCAAGTGAAACAATCTAAGAATAGAACATTGATAAGTCAGCAAAAGTACATCAAGGATCTGCTAAAAATGTTTGATATGGAAGCCTCAAAAGTTATCGACAAGCCCATTGCAATAGCTACTCGTCTGGAAATGGATGAACCTGGTTCACCTGTAAATTAAACCATGTATAGAGGAACCATAGGGTCAATATTGTATTTCACTGCAAGTAGACCAGAAATTATTTTTAGCGTAGGTCTCTGTGCAAGGTTTCAATCCAATCCAAAGGAATCTCATATGAATTCTACGAAGAGACTACTGAGATATCTCAAAGGAACACAGGACATGGTCCACTATTATCCTTCATGAAACACTTTTGATCCTTTTAGGTATGCTGATGTTGATTATGCTGGATGCCTGGTGGACAGGAAAAACACTTCTGGGATGGCACACTTCCTAGATTCCTGCTTTATCTCATTGGGTACAAGGAAGGAGAATTTTGTGGCACTTTCAACTATAGAAGTTGAATATGTAGCAGTTACCGTTTGCTATGGTCAACTTTTATGGATCAAGAAATATTTGGAATATTTTGGAGTATTATCAGGTTGTGTGCCTCTCTTATGTGATAATTCTAGTGCACTCAGTTTGGCAAAAAATCCAATTCAACATAAGAGGACAAAGCACATTGACGTACGTCACCATTTCTTCAGAGACAGTGTTGAGAAAGGGCTGATATGCATGAAATTTTGCAGCATTGAAGACCAAATTTTAGATATATTTACCAAGGTCCTAAACATAGAACACTTCGAGTAAAATTGTCTGGCATTGGGGTTGATAAAACCCAATTGAGAACCTGGTCCCTCAATGATTAGCTATGAAAGAAAGGTTTAGGTAAACTGAGCTAAAAGGTGCTTTCTGGTAAAGTCTAACTCATCTCTATACTGTTACAAGTAGACACGCTTAATGATTACAGAGCAATAAGCATTTGAAGTTGTACACAGTGGTAAAAATAGCAAAGCTTACAGATAAGAGATCATCCAGGGAACCCGGTTCTCCTAACACAGGTTAGTAGTCTCTATGTTGAATGATGCACAATTCTAAACAATCAAAACAAGTGACACATCGTCAGTATGTCAGCTTTTAGTTTTGCATCTCTCAAACCCAAACGCCTCACCAGTTAAAAGATCGACCGATCTCCCTAAAACCTACCGCCCTTTTTCTAATCAATACAAGTGTTATCATAAATACATCTATCTCTGTCACAACACTTCACACATCAACACTTCAAACCTGTTCCTTGTTCGCTCTTTCTTCAAGTCACCAAATCTTCTCCTCTTCTCACCATGACTTAAGACAAATGATCTCTAGTATTATCGAGTCCTCACTAGTCAAAACACCAATGCCAGTCTCTTTTCCTCACACAACTAATAACCAAAACCTTAGAATAGAGTCACCCCCACTCTCCATCTCCTTACTTTCCCATTCAAGTTCATGGTATCTCAAGAGTCACTAAGAATCAACTCGCATGAGGTATTTTCCAGAGCTCATCTATTACTTTACCAGAAAAGAGGGATGTCACGAATATTTCTGAGAATGAAGAAAATAAAAAAAATCTCAAGCTCTCCTATAGAAGAAAAGTCAAAAGCAGACCAGGTTGAGGGAAATAAAGTCATAGACTTAATAGAAACTGCTCCCGAACCTTAGTCAACATGTGCCTCTCATGAATCTACAAGAAAAGGAAGCAATCGACAATATGTTGTCCATCGCAGATAAAGGGGTTTTTCTCCATAGTGAAGTGAGGATGGTCTAAGACTGTAGAGGAAGCATTTGAGTCTGTTGAGGAGGATACTGAGCGTGTTCCTGTTGATCCTCCAGCAGATGAAGGTATTACTGGGTAACCTGAAAGACCTAATCTGTCTTCGGAAGATATAACTCCGGGTCTTACTCAGGAACCCCAGGTTAGTACTGACCCTTCTTTCTCTCCCTAGAATGAAGAGGTTGATAGCATGACAAAGGAGAACACTGAGCTCAGTAAACAAGTGGAGGACCTGAAAGAAAGACCGCTCAATGAACAAATGTTAGCAAATGCTTGTATAGATCTAGTCCTCCAAAGAATTTCCTCTTCTTCCAAACTTACTCCTCCCAATTCCTCTGAGATTTTGTCACCTCTGTGTCCAGCCTCTCAATTTTTTTCTTCTGATGATAACTTGTGGTACCTTTTTTTATTTGTTCTGCTATGTGGATGTGGTAGTAATATTGATTATGCTCCTGCTATGAAATCCAAAACTTTGTTAATGCAAGTTTTTCCATTATTGATGTTTGTATTGTGCTTTTATTCTCTCTTCTTAATCATGAATGTGTGTACATATGTCACATGAGTTAAATTATAACTAGACTTCCTTCTTGCTTAACTGCTTTTGATCTTTTTATGATGGCAAAAGGGGGAAAAATAATTGCACTGATTAAGGGGAAATGCAGTTTAGGGGGAACTTGAGGTCTTTATAGTTCACAATTTGGTTCTTTATTGATCTTCAATTAAAATTTTTTCTTTATAAAAAAGGGTAAAATTGATAGATTATAAGTACTTTACTTTATTTTTTAATGATCTATCAAACTTACTATCAAGAACCTGATAAGGAACCTGTTGCACATTTACAAGAATTCAAGATCACAATATCCCAGGATAAGATGCATTGGGGAATATGATTCAACTCTTCAAAAGTGGATGGAACAGCTGAGGGACTAGGTCCCTACCATATCCCGAGGAGACTGCACGAAGTCAACTTTCCAGTTGGAAAGTTGTTGCCTGGACACGCTACTGTACAAATAGTGTTGTAGTCAACTTTCTAGGGAAGACTTTTCTACCTACCTTGCTTGCTTCATTGTAAGTGATGTCACACATGTATATGTCACGCCCTGAATCCAAGGGACATGACCGGGTAGCCCCAGTCAAGCGAACCTGGGTGCCTCTCCTACCCCACGTGTTACCCCGTATTTTTCATTACTTATTAGTCAAGAGAAATAACCATTTGCAATAAAAACACCTTTTTATTACAAAACATACATATGGTACATGTTTCTTAGCGTGGTTTATACTTTACATAGCCTAACGTGCAAGATACATATTACATAAGTTCGTGACCCACATTTCTGTCTACGCAACCTCTAAACATGAAAAATGGATGATATAGCACTTGCCGGTAATAAGGCTCCGGCTATACCTCATACAAATACCAAAACAAGATCCTTAAACAGAAACGGCATGTGCCACGCAGGGCCCCAAAAGAAAAGGGGCTCACCAATTCAGCTGACGGGAAGTGATGAAGAGCTATGGTCGGTGGACTGGGTACCTGCTATGGATCCACCTACAATCATAACACGAATGTAGCGCTCCGGCAAAAGGGACGTTAGTACACTTGAATTGTATTGGTATGTATGAACAAACCTTGCCCCAAGTAAACTCAAACCATACACAAGTAGGTAACTGTAATAGAAACATCAATCAAATGCACAAGAAAAGAAACAATAAAGCCAAACAAATTTTCAATCTCTCCTATTTTCCACTTTCCACAATTCCACACCAATGATTTCACAATTTGCTCAAATGTTTATTTAAATAGTAATTTCGATCACTTTTCCACCTTGTTACCTCGTCCACCCTTATTACCTCGGCCACTCTTATCACCACAACCCACACCTTATAACTTCGCACTGCAGCGCGCAACCCGGTCCCACCATATAGTCACAATTCAGAAATAACACAACAACAATCAACAATTCACAAGGATAAAAAATAATACTTCTTAAGAAATAACAATAACAATTTACAAGTACTTCCACAACCATCAATACTATTTTCCTTCATATCCAACAACTCACATGTGCTTTACATTACAACAACAATTGCCCACAATAAGCCATAGATGTGGTGATCACAGTTATTCCAGTTGCATCATTCACGATTTTCTTCCATCATTTGTTTCTCAACTCTTACCACATAACACTTTCGCTATCATGCATTTAGTTTATTGCCAGTTACTTGCACCATTATATAGGGAGACTTAACCACAATACTCATTCAAACCAATCACAAGAATTTCACAACAATCACAATCATACCAATCACAACAATTTTCACGAATATGCCACGTAGATATCACATACCAAACATTCGTACACCAAACAAGGCGATTCTACAAGGATCAAGGTTATCCATACATACCTGAAGCCGAATTCCCTTTTAATATCTACTTCCAACTTTACCAGAAAGCTTGGCAACATCAATCTAGTGCACAAATTAATACATATTTCTTAGAATCAAAGTCCACAATCACTACCCGAACATATTTAGGTTATCAACCCTCCTTTACACAATTCTTTACTCCCACCTAATTATTCTTATTTGATTTTAGGTTCTAATAGACATGCATGAGTGTTTCGATTCCTATTACCAAGAATAAATGCATAAGAATCTCCCTTTTTATTAAAACTAAAAATCAATGAAAAAGACTCGGGGACCTTAGTTGCAAGAATGGAGATGAAGATAATACTCAAGAATTTCCGGGCCTAGGCGACGTTGGAAAATCAAATTGATGAAGATGAGACTTTCTCTCTCAAGAACCCTCTCTCCCTTCTCTCTAGTTTTATCCAGAAATATGTAAAAATGAAGGGTTGGGGTGTTTTATTGAAGAAGAGATCGGGTTGAAAAATTAGAAAATCTGGAGCCGAGTCGGGTCTGCGATCGCAGAGTGGAAATGCGGTCCGCATAATGGACCGCAGAAGTGCTCCTAAAATATGACTTCTCTGCCTGGTTTGCGACAAAAATGCGGTCCGCATTCCTGTTTTGCAGTTGCATAATGCACCGTAGAATTGACCTTCACAGATCCTTGAGGAATTTATGCGACGATTATGCGATCCGCATATTGATTATGCGATCGCATAATAGACCGCATTTTCAACTTCAATTTGACTAACTCACTAGTTAACTCTGCTGTAGAAATGTGGTCCGCATACCTGATTTGTAACCGCATTCTGGACCGCATAATGACAATTTTCTGGAAAATTTTAATTCTTGATTTTTAAGTGCAAAATCAGTAAAAAGGGTCTGAACCGCGGCGAGCAAGCTACTAGGTTTTGAGCACTACGAGCTACTAGGTTTTGAGCACAAAATTTTACGGGGCCTTACAGTATATATATATATATATATATATATATATATGCAAGGGAGATAAAACAAATTACCTGAAGTTTTGACGAGCTTATCAATGTGGCCATCCAGCATTCAAGTTTCAAGTACTTCAATAACAAAGAACAAAACAACTACGGACCAGTTCCCATATATAGTAATTAAATGTCCTTAGTTGAGTTGTAACTTTGAAATAGTTTTTAATTGTAATTCTTATCAAGCTTTTTTAGAAGCATTCTATAGTAACCCATTTGCAAACCTTAAACCAGTGTGTTTGAGTCTTGGCTAGAGTTAGTCATGTTTTAAAGTCTTTATAAGATAGTTATTTCAAAGTGGATTGTAATAGGTATATTACAAGTTAGTAAGCAATTAAGAGTTTAATTTATAGGTTGCACATGTTGTAATCTAAAAGTTGCTCAGTATTAAAGTTGAAATCCTGCAAGGTACATCATGGTTTTTATTCCCGTTGAGCTAGGAATTTTCCACGTAAAATTTCTCTTGCCATTTAATTACTGGTGTATGTGTATGTACTATTGGACCTGATAAAGAAATTGGTTCTCTATAGAGTTTGGTGGACCCTTATATTTTATCAGCAACCCAAATTCATTTCTCTAGAATGTCAGGATCTTGATAAGATTGCATATGATGAACTTAGAGGTGATATAATTATCCTTGAAAAAACACATTTAGACAAATAAGTACAGTAAGAAAAAAGAAAATAGTTGCATTTAAAGCAATCGTCCCTGAATTGGAAAATGAAGAATAAGAAGAAAGAGAAGAAGATAGAAGAGGAGAAGGAGAACAAGATGAAAATAGAGCTATGCTTTCTAAAGTTGTAACAAGCATAATGAGGAAAAATAGACATAGCAGAAGAGGTAGACCAATTTTCAGAAAGGGAAAGATGGGTAATGAAAATGACAAAAATGATGAAAGATCATATGAATGTGGAAAACATGGACACATTCAAGCTGAATGTCTTGAGCTAAGAAAGGAACTTAGTAGAAATTACCAATAGAAGAAGTCTTATGGATCATGGAGTGATAAAGAAGAATATGATCACGAGAAAATTGCTAACATGTGCTTTATGACCATCACGAAAGATAGTGATGAAGATTCAGGCGAGTTTGGTCTTATGGTGGACGAAGAAACAACTGAGGTATGTTTACCTATATGTCCTAAATATAATAAACTTCAAGAATTTATTGATATTGCTCTTACATATATTGAAAAAGTTCTAAATGAACTTCGAAAGATCAAAGAAAAAAAAAATTGGGCACTCAAATTAGAAGTATATGAAAGAGGCATGCCACAAAATGAAGTTAATGAACTTCAACATCAACTGAATGGATTGTAAAAATCCACCACTCAAAGTTCCATCAAATAAAACCAGTCAATTTCTCGTAATTTTACATCTAGAACGAGAAATCGCTCTACATACATTCATTATGAAAAAGATGATCACAACTCTAACCATTGCAAGTTTAGAAATATTAGAGAAAAAGCATCTGAAAGTTCTAATAATCCCTCTTGCTTTTATTGTGGAATACCTGGTCATATATCTAACCATTGCAGGTTTAAGAACAACATAAGACGAGTTTGGCGACTCAAGCCCTCGAGTCAAGATAATACCTAAAAATAAGTAATTTGTTTTTAGGGGAACACCACAAAAAGGAAAATTGTATCTTGATAGCACGTGTTTCAGACACATGATAGGTGACAGAATTATTAAAAACTATCACTAATTAGAGTTGGAAGAATCCCTCTCAGCTCATCATATGATGTATACTAAGTGTACCTGCTTGATGAAATTGGCTACAATATACTTAGTATCAGTCAACATGATAATGACTATGGGATTCGTTTTAAAAAGCATGTTGTGTTCATTGAAGACGAACCAGGTGAAATCATTCTATCTGAAAATAGAGATAGGAATGTCTACACTCTCAATAACATAGAAAGTCTTGGAAATAAAATCTGTCTAGCTTCTATGATTGATGATTCATGGGTATGGCATAGAAAATTTGGTCATGCTAGCATGCATACTATTCAAAAACTTTCCAAACGTGATTTTATCATTGGTATTCCAAAATTATATTTTTTAAAAGATCAAATTTGTGATGTATGTCATTTAGGAAAAAAAACCAGGTCCTCTTTTAAAGTTAAAAACATAGTCTCTACTCCAAAACCTTTTCAACTTTTACATATGGACCTCTTTGGTCCAACCAGAACTGCTAGCATTGGTGGTATAAAAAAATCTTTTGTTATAGTAGATGATTTTTCTCGATTTACTTAGGTTATTTTTCTTAGTCATAAAGATGAATAATTAAGGAATTTTAAAGTCTTCTACAAAAAGGTACAATGGGAAAAGGGATACTATATCTCTGCCATAATATGATCATGGAGGAGAATTTGAAAGTAAGCCTTCAAAAATTACTCCGATGATCAAGGAATTTCTCATGATTTCTCTTTCATAAGGTAACCTTAACAAAATGGGGTGGTAGAACACAAAAATAGAACCTTGTAATATATTGCAAGTACTACGATTGTAGAAAATTCCATTCCATACAACTTTTGCACAAAAGTTGTAAGCACCGCATGTCACATCATTAACAGATGCTTGATTCGACCTATTCTTAAAAGACTCTATATCAGTTATGGAAAGGTAAAAGATCTAACATCTATTATTTTCATCTATTTGGCTGCAAATTCTTTATCCACAATAATGGAAAAGACAACCTTGGTAAGTTTGACATAAAAAGAGATGAAGTTATTTTTCTTGGATACTCTCCCTCAAGTAGTGCATTGTAATGATCCGACCGATTGTTTTGAGATTTTGCACTTTGTTCATCAGTTCTCGAGCATGGCTAGCCTTGTTTGATATATTATGACTTATATAAATTATTGGTTTTTGTTTTCAGGGTAATCGAAATGAATTTGAAAGAACAGTTCTCAGTTGAAGCTTGATATTTGAAAGGTTTGACCAAGATTTGACTTGTTTGTCTATGATCTCGAATTAGAATTTTTATGATTTGATTAGTTCTGTTGAGTTATTTAGGAATTAGGAGCATGATCAAAATGGATTTTGGAGGTCCGTGGAAGGTTTAGGCTTTAATTGGCGAAATTGAGATTTTTGGCCTTTTCTGGTTGATAGGTGAGATTTTTACATAAGGATGTGAATGGAATTCCAGAAGTTACAGTAGCTCCGTTGTGTCAATTGTGATGTGTTTACAAAATTTCAGGCCATTCGGACGAGGTTTGTTAGACTTTTTGATCAAAAGCGAAATTCAGAATATTTTAAAATTCTTAGACTTGAATTCGATGCGAATTTGGTATTTTAAAGGTTGGAACAAGTTTGAATGGTATTATGGGTCATGTTAGCATAATTGGTTGAGGTCTCGAGGGCCTTGAGTGAGTTCAGAATGGCCAATTAGGCCATTTGATATTTTGAAAAGTTGCAGGAAACTGCTGAAGGATTTTAGGAAAATTTGACCTTCGCGTTCAAGAGTAGGTCCTCGCGTTCGTAGGGTTTGCTGGTGAGGATGAGAATTTGGCCTTCGCGTTCTCGATGTTGATCCAGCTTTCGCAAAGGGTGAGGTCCTTAGTGCTTCACAAACGCGATGAAGTTCCCACGTTCGCGTAGAGTAAATAGAGCACCTGGGGTCCTAGCCCTTTTGTGGTTCGCGATTGTATGGGAAGCGGAAGCTGCACATTTGCGAGAGGGTCTCATGTTCGCATAGATAGAAATTTTGACCTGGTAAGCAGTGTGCTTCGGAAACGCGAGGGGCATGCTGCATTCGCGATGAAGGAAAATCTGGGCAGACATATTATATTTTCAAAATTGACGGTTTAAGTCCAATATCATGAAAACCATTGGAGAGGTATGAAGAAGGTGAAATTGGAAGAGATTTTCAGCTGAGCTATTTGGGTAAGTAATCTTCACTCATATTTGGTTTAATTCCATGATTTAGTCTTGAATTGCATCATTTTATTTGAGAGATTAGAGTGGAAATTTGGGAAGAATGGAAGAAAAAGTTTAGAATTCTTTTGAGGATTTGAATGGGTTTTTGATGTTCTTGGTATGTATGAACTTGTGGGAATGTGAGGATTCCATTGATATTAAATTGAAAATTTTGGGATTTTTGAGAATGTCGGATTCCGAGACGTAGGCCTGGCGGCCGATTTGAGCAATTTTGGGATTTTTGATGTAAATTGAAAATTTTCGAGTGGGCTTTGTTCCCTTAGTATATTTTAATAGTTGTGTACGTATCGTGGCTAGATTTGGAGCATCCGAAGGTCAATTCGTGAGGGAAAAGGCATCGCTGGCTAGAGTTTGTACTGGATCGAGGTAAGTAATGACTGGAAATACTGTCCTGAGGGTTTGAAATCTCGAATTTCACATTGTTGTGCTACATAAAGGTGACGCACACACTAGATGACGAGCGTGGAGTCGTGCGCCGTTAGGGATAGTGACTTGGTCCATCCCGTACGATTGTTAAGTCGCGTATTTGATTTGAAACCTTATGATATTCCATATTTTTGAGATTGATATTATATCTTGGGTTGTATGCTATGTTTGGGGCCTTGTGCCGACTTGTTGAGACCCTTACGGGCATTTTCACTATTTTTCCTCGCTCTATTTGTTTCAAAAGCATATCGTCAAACATGTTTAACCATTATCGCTAAAATCTGGTTTTATCAATTTAATTCTTAAAAATATGAAAATTGTTTGGGCTGAGTTCCCTTATTTACTGATGGCCCGAATGATTGTGAGGTTGATGAATCAGATAGACCGAGGGTCTGATTGTGAGGTTGATGATTGAGATAGACCGAGAGTCTAATTGTGAGGCTAATGACTGAGGGAGGACGAGTGCTTGGTTGTGAGGATTATATTTATGGATCGGGATGCATACCACAGTAATATAAATATAAATATATATATATATATATGCATCGGGTTGCATGCGGCAGCAATATGTTAGATCGGGCTGCACGCCGCAGCGATATAGCGCTTGGGTTGTAGGAGCCCCTTTGGGGTCTGCCCACCCCCAGTGAGCACAGTTGACTATATACATGGATCGGGCTGCACACCACAATAATATATGGATCAGGCTGCATGCCACAACGATTACTATATGATACCTATTGGGTGTGAGCGTAGATTGGTAAGAGTTGAGTCACGGGTGACTGAGAGGCTTGCTCGAGAGGCTATAAACAGGAGACGATTGACTCGTATTATGATATGGAAACCTGTTGTGCTTATTGAGTTTACCATAAATGTGGATTCATCATTTTTCTACTGCTCAGTCTTTATTTACACTTATTACTTACTATGTTTGAGTAGTCACATTACTCCCTGCACCTTGTGTGCAGATTCAGGTATTTTCTGAGCTTGGTGGTAGTTTCATTGAAGTTAGCAAGGTAGTTTCCTGGCGATCGCGGCTATTCTTTCCCTCTTTACTTTTCCTTATGTATTTTTGTGACTTTTTTGACCCTTTCGGTCTTGATGTGGTTAGACAGTTGTAGTAGATACTCATGACTAGTGACACCCCGACGTCGGGCTTGTATGTTATTTCCGCATTGTTCTTTTAGCTTTACATTATGAAATATTTGTTTAATTAATGGCTTTAAAAATGACTCTTAATGATTAAAGGGTTAATATGGGTTTTGTGTCGGCTGGCCTTGTCTTCATTAGAGGCGCCATCACGACAAGGCCTGAGTTTAGGGTCGTGACAAGTTAGTATCAGAGCCTAGGTTACATAGGTCTTATGAGTCATAAGTAGGTTTAGTAAAGTCTCACGAATCAGTACGGAGACGTCTGTATTCATCCTCAGGAGGCTATAGAACCTTTAGGAAAACTTCACATTCTTGAATTCTTATCGTGGGTCCTTGATTCAGTTTGAAATGTAACTCTTTGAATTCCTTCCATGCATTCGTATGCGAGCATGAGCGCTCAATATCTGATTTGCATCTATTGATTTTGATTCCCTGAGTTAGGGGTGAGTTGTAATCTCTATGTGTTGATGTTGGGCCAGTCAAGAGGACGTGAGGCCAAATTTTGTTCCTATATCTGGAGCACTGAGGTGCTGATTGTGTAAGAACGTGTTCCTAAACTTATATGTTCGTATTATCCCTATTAGGGAGAAATGACAGCTAGATGGCTATGTGATGAGTATGTTATGATTACGAGATGTATCCATATGATTTGGAAGCAATGAGAAGGGTCTGCTGGATGATAGAAGAACTATCAGGTGCTTGATTTCAACCTTGAATTGAGGTATAGCCCCGAGCTATGCATGTGTGAAAAATATTTTCATGTTTCCTAGTTAGGAGTGAAGTAAATTTCATGATTGTGGTATGAGTTCAGACTCAAGAAGACTAAGTGACTGCGTGACATTTATGACAGTGGAAGGTATACAAAAATATTAGTTGGAGGCAAAACAGGTTGGTTATCTCCTATGGAGCGTTCTAAGGTTGTATGATCCTTATCTGGTCTGATAGAAAAATCTCATTTACAAGTGAAATATATGTGTTGAAATTTAAATTTGGGCCGCTTAGGAGAGCGGGCTTGACTGTTGCAAAGATGAATGCGAGATTTACAGAAGATTTAAAGTACCAGATGGTATGTGTTTCACGAGCTTATGAAAGATTGAGTTTAATCTCACTATAGTATTATGGCAGCAATAGAGTATATGAGTTATGCGTTATTGTGAATGTTTTGGTCTATGGCGTCGAGCCAAGTGGGGGAGTTTGCTATTTATTTGGCGATTGCATGGTTAGGTGCTATGTTGGTTCCAGATTGAAGCTTTCTAGTGAGTCAATTATGGCTTACAGAGATTGAGACCGAGGAGGGCTCGAGTAAAGGAAGATTTTGACAAAGGTTATGCCATGCTTCATAGGTGTGTGAGAATCACAGAATTTCTTGAGTTGTTGTTGGTAATGGATGCTTGGTGCATAGAGCAGGAAGTTGCTTGGTTTTTCTAGGATGAGGTTACAATCTGCGGTGTCGGAGTGCTAATTAGGCAAAGGTTGTTCGGTTCGTTTGATCAAGCTAATTACAATTTGAGTAGGGTGAATGACTCTCGAGAATGGTTCTAATGTATTCAAGATTCTACATGTAATACATGGGTATTTTAAAGTTGTATATGTGGTTTGAAGCTGTGTTTTTATTGGAAGATGTCAAGACTTGTGGTATTTCTATATCGATTATGGGATTCTATATATTAGTATCAGGAAGGTGAAGGTAATGGCTTTGGATTCGTAGAAAGTCTCTTTAGGGTAATCATTTTTAATGTGGTGCTGTTGGGAATATCTAGAGAGTGTTCAATGGCTTATGGACTATAGGACGGTGTGACTTTATGCTTGGGTCTCGTGTGGTAAGTCTGGGTTGAGGAATTGTGATGTTATAACAAGAAGGATTATCAAGTTGAAGGTAAATCAAAAGGGAACTCGGATAGATGGGATAGCTTGGTAGCAGGCCGAGTCAGTATGGTAAGGGTATGATTAGTTCTTGGATGCTTGCGAGGTAGAGTTTCTACAGGTTTTTCGTATCAATTATTTTGGATTTTAGTGACCTGTGTAGCTCGGTTAAGTTAGAAGGATTTAGTCCTGATGATTTAGTGTTGTGCAAATGGAATTCGGAGAGCTCTAGATGGTTTCCACCACATATAAAGAGGTATAATTTCCTATTGGCATAACGAGCATGGGATGTATAATGATTTTCTTCTAGATGGGTTCAATGGGAAGTTCTTGGCTAGTAGAGTACATCGTGCTCGTGGCTCGAAGGGGATATGAAGTTGTTGTGGTTATCCTAGGATAGTACGATTTATGCGGTATGTTGTGTACGATTGGGATTTGCATTTGTAAGGTCACGATTCAGATTTGAAAGGAAGGTCATAAATTCTTAGATAGCATGGGCAGCTTCAGGTGACTAGATAAATGAGATCACTCATTGGTGTGGCTTGATGAGGGTATACGGTTCAGAAAGGCAATGTGTTTTAGTTATGGATGTTTTACTAGTATTGCGGCACTATCTCCTGATGATATTCGAGTTTGTTTAGTGGCTTAGAAGAATAATAGGTATACCTCTCATGAGACGATTGAGTATTGGAGGTATGATGTATTGTACGATAACTTGCAGAGACGCACCCAAACCCTTGCCAGGTACAAAACCATTCTTCAACATTTTGGAGGCTACCATGACTTATGCGGCTGCCACTTTTGGAACTGGACACATTCCCCTTTTGGGATTTTCTTGACTGACACTATGTCAAAAACCTGATAGACCCACGGCCCCTTCTCGTCTTCAACTTCGATGAAAGGTATAATGGCATCATTCTGGGCACACAAACTATCCTCGCCGTGCACCACAATCTCCTGTCTGTCCCAATCAAATTGAACCATCTGGTGCAGGGTAGATGGCACTGCCTTGGCGGCATGAATCCAGGGTCGGCCTAGCAAAAGATTGTAAGAAACTGCCACATCTAACACCTGGAATTCCATAGTAAATTCAACTAGCCCTATTTGTTTGTTTGGTATGGCATCACCTCAAATTAATTATAAGGATCTACTAATTAAATAAGACTTAAGGAAATTAATGCTACTTCTAGGTTACGGCTGAGTTCAAGTCGTTAATCAAAAGGCTAGAACTAGAGGAGGTCTAATTTGTTTTCACTTTAGAGCTTGAACTGGTTTGAGGCCCAATTTGGTAAGCAATGCATGAGGGACCCAGGAGTGTGCCAAAAGGGATGGAAACAGTAGCGTAATAGTCCCAAGAGATCATGGGGACGACAGGTTATAAGTCCCATGGCAAATTATGGTCGTGCCCAATGCGAAGGGCCCATTTCAAAGAGGGGCACGCACAAACATAATGCAAGAGGGGTTTGAGTGTCGAACCCAGTTAACCACAGAACATACTTGAATTTTCAAGAAAATATAGAGAGAAATGAGTTTTAATTTCGCATATCCCTAAGCCTAATAACCACCAAATTAAACATTCAATTACTGAACACTGAAGAACTTATTAGGATTTAACTAAATGCCATTTAAAATCTAACCACTTTCATATGACAACCACTCCTGCCACAGGAGATAATACTTGTAAAAAAAACATACTAATCATATAGTCATTTTCATGCTCACTTAATATTCCCTTTGTTCCATTTCCTATTTAAATCATGACATTCAAACCAGTACCTGCTTTACCACACACAACTGCTTAATCAATAAGACCATATGAGAAACAAGCCTGATATGTTTGCTTTCGGATTTCTTGTAACTATTCAAGCATAGAACAAGGAGACTAACAATTCTACTATGGTGGTCATGATTCACATTCTAAACTCACTTGAATACAACAACCATAACCCCTAACCCAATTACCAGAAAACTAAACTTACTAACAAGGCTTAAACTGGTTGAATCAATACATAACAACAAACTAATACTTGACTTTTAACGATTTCAAATGGAAAATAGAATTAAAACAACTACTAGACTTTAATAAATCAAGCAAAAGTCCAGGATAAATAAACAATCAAATCAGACTTTGATGCAACAAGCCTGGCAATTTCAAGCCAATATACAATGACAAAAGGTAATCCCCAGAAAACATAACACTAAAAGAAACTACAGCTGAAACATAAATGAATAAAAAAATAATTTAATCTTTCTTTTTTCATTTTAATTGCTTCAGATCTACATTCTCAACCAATAGATCTTTAAGTGTGTACCTAGATGTGGAAGAAACAGAAGGAAAAAGGGCAAGGGATCAGCAGCTATAGAGCAGCAATTTACAACCAATTTCAAACCCAGCAAATGAGATCAAACTGTCCAGGAATAAATTCCAAACAAGTAACACCCTAGCCAAACATCATACCAAGATTAAGTGACTCGACCTCAAACTATTTTATAATCCAAACAACCAGAAAATTGATTCAGGAAATGAAGATTTCAAATTGCCAAAGTTGAAGCTCAATGGAACAGTATTTTGTCAAAGATTTTTAGCTATTTTTTTATTTCCATGATTTTTCTTCTCTTAGCTCTCTTAGATCTGCCTTGCAAGGCAAGATTAGGGTATCTTTATAGGCAAGGGACAAGGGAAACTATCAGATTTTCCTTTTTTCGACTCTACTCTCTTCTAATTCTTATTTTTGCTACTTGATCCCTCATTTACTAACTTGTTCACCAAGCTAACCTACTATAAGTCTGAAATTCAAATAAAACCCCCACCCAAGCTTCCTATAAGCTTCCTATTTCTGCTATCCTAAAGATTCCCTAACTACAATTCCCAAATTATCCTTTAAACCCCTGCGTATTACCCCTTAAAACCCACCGAGTCAACTTGCCAAGCCAATTGGGTTATAGCCCCTAAATTTAATCCCTATTTGGGCCTGTTGCTATTTGAAAACCAATTATAATACTTATGGGCTCAGATTAGAACTAACCCAAAATTTTCCAAACAAACAAATCTAGAACTATTGTTTAAAAGTAAAAGAAATAAAAGGCAAAATTAATGAATCAACCTAAAATGACGGCAAATTAATTATGGACCTAACTTCATTTAGCTAAGCAATTAAACTTATAATGAAAAATTTAAGCTTATTAATCACATAAACTAAAACAACAAAACAAGCGGATCAAGAAACTTATATAGTTCAATTAACAGAAAAATAGAAAAAGGACCTAGTTCGAACCCAGTACACCCACATGAATTTTTGACCAACCCAAGGGAAAAGGTTTGAGGGAGAATATGAACCAGTTGGAAGAAAATCACACAAGATGAAGAGGAACTTACCCAATCATTCTCAAACCAAACGGACACATAGACTCGACAAAACTTATGTCGAATCTGTTGTTCTTTGTCAAGAACAACTGAATAGACATCAATTTCGTTGAGTAAAGCTCTCCAACTTTTCAAGAAAACATTGTATGCCTCCAGGCTCGAAGGGAGATGATTTTGAACTTTTTGAGTTGGATTTCGGATTTAAGATTCGACAAGGTCAAAGCGTGTTCGAATGGAAAGGAGTTAGGATTTAGGAAGAGGGGAGTGAATGGATCTCAGGGTGTTAATTTGGTGGTGATTAGCGATGGCGCTGCCACCCCAAGGTGGTGGAAAAAGGGGCGGCGGGCTAGGGTTTTGAGTGGAAAATTGGTCTCTGAGAAAGATGGAGGAGACGAGACAGGGGATGGGATTTTCAGATCATTATATACTAATGGTATCCCACTTTCTAGCTATTAGATCATTTAACCTAGACTTCTACGATTAACCGCACCCTGTACGATGTCATTTGGGAGGTGAGGGGAGGTGGACCGGGTTAGAATCGGGTTTGGGCCGGTTTTTTGGACGGGTTACATGCAAATGGGGTTTGGGCTTGGGGAAACTAATTTGAAATGGCCCAAACAATTGATCTCTATTAATACAATAATTTTTCTTTTCATTGTCTTTTTCTTTTTCTTTTTCTTTTTCTCTTTTTATTTTTATTTTTAGATTTTGTTAAATACAAAAATAAAAACATGATTTAACTCTAAAACAAAATTAATAACTAATTTCATTCTCCAAAATTAACTAAGTCCTAAATTAAAGAAAACTATAAAATTCAAAAATTAATAGGCCAAAATGCAAAATTAACTATTTTTGTTATTTTCTTTCATATTTTTCCACAATTGATTAATTAATTAACCTAAAAAATATAAAATAGGACCCTGAATGCAAATGCACATATATTTTTTGTTTTTTTAATTAATTAAAATGCACAGCCAAAATGCAAACAATTAACAGAAAATGCCACAAAAATCCAAAAAATTGCAAATGATGAAAATAAATAATTTTATTTTGAAATTATGGGAGTAATTCATGTAGGGAAAAAATCACGTACTCACAGGGCAAAAAACTTTTGGTCCTGTGCCAGATTGACCCAAGATTTAAACCACTTTTCTGATTCAATTCCTTTCTTTTGCTTTTAATTTCTAATTTTCTTTTTCTTTTCCAAATTAAATAAAAACCTGAATTAATTCTTAAACTAAACTAACCTACCAAATTAGATCAATTGCTTAACATAGTATTTACAATAATTAATTAAATCTTATATTTAAAGAAAATATATAAAATTCAAAACTAAGGAGTTAAAATAAAAAATGAACTATTTTTGTGGTTTTTTATTTATATACAACAACTAATTTACTAATTAATCTAAAAATATAAAATTAAATTCTAAATGCAAATCCACTGTATTTTTGTATTTTTCATGAATTGAATAAAACTAAACATGCACATAAAAAATGCAAATAATTAGAAAAACTCTACAATAATTCTTAAACTAACAAACAATTAAAAGAAAAAAAATCTTATTCCTTTGAATTCTGTAGGAGTAATTCATGTGGGGCAAAAATTACGTGCTCACACTTCCGAAATGCAGTGGTAAAAGATAATTCCAATCAAAAAGGGGACCAGATCCATAAGAAAGCACTACTTCTGGTCTACCAGTTTTTTTTGAGCTGTTTAACAAAGTCCTGTTGCCTCGAGCAGAATGTCGATCTGTCACTTCCAAATCTGATTTATTCCTAATGGAGCAATTGGACAGTTTTCACCCTGTGAGTTTGCCTTCCATAATAATTGAACATATGCAGAAAGTAGCTGATTTCAAGATGGCAATCACATGTTTCCCTATGGATTCTTTCTCACACAAGTATTCAAATACTTTGAGGTTCCTGTGGGAACGGGAAAAGTAGGGACTCCTAAGCAGACATTCTCACAGACAACCCTGGAAGAGTGTGAGCACTTCAATTGTGTCTCAGCTCATCAATACCCAAAACAACGCAGCTGAGGAGATATATCGATTGAAGTCCAGGAATGCTATCTTGGAAGGCCAGCAAGCTCGAGCAATTCCCATTTCGAATGATGAGGTGATCTGTTTGACCCAAGAAAATGCTTACCATAGGGCACAAGTTGAGAACCTGAAGGCTGAACTGCTCAATGAGCAAAAGTCAGGAAACACCCGAATAGACCTTGTTCTCCAAACACTTGCTGCAGCTTCCAAGCCTTTTTCTCCTAGTGCCCCCTAAGTTTCCCTTCAATGACCAGTGTTCTGGATATGATCTTTTTTTATGTTTATGTTTATGATTGGTGGATATGTTTTTGTTGTTTTTTTTTTGTTGTATTTGGGATGTACTACTACTACTGCTCCCGTTTTCAAGTCTAATGCTGCCTTTTCCTTCTTTCAAAGGAAGAGGCATATTAAAAATTATTAATATAAATCCTCTTTTATTTTGTCTAGTACTTTCTCTTTGTCTTCTATTTTTCCTCATATTAGTTTCCACATATGTGGCATAGGTTAGCTTGGCTAGACTTCTTTGCACTTTTATTCTTTCTAATGATGCCAAAAGGGGGAAAAGAATGACTAATATAAGACTCAGGGGGAACCACATTTGGGAACTAGTTCTTATATAACTAAGGGCATCGTCTCAGGGAGAACCCTTTGACATTGCTATCTAATGCCTTAATTCTAAACTTATAACTGTTTAAGTTTATCATCACCAAAAAGGGAAAAACTGATAGATCTTAAATACTCTTGCCTTATATTTTGATGATCTAACAAACTTTCTGATAAGAACCAGTTAGGGAACCTGACCTACTTTGGATTACTGCAAACTTCAACAGACTCCAGTAAAAGATGAACTGCTACAGATTCAGGAGCTTGGAACCAAACAAGGACCTCTTGCTCTTATGGTTCCTATATAGCAGTACAAAGTCATTGGGACACAGCGAAAACTAAAGTAACTGGCGGCACTATTTCTGCCGCACTGCACAACACTATCGGCCCACTCATATTCTAACCAAACAAAGTACTCACATTATTTCAAGTGATGTGATCAATATGTACCAAAGGGTTTTTATACAAAACATCATTAGAAGGTTTCAGTTTCTTATTTCAAGCCTTTTGCAAAAACAGAAAAGATCATTCTCTCAAGCTTGAAGAATAAGGTTGAACGCCACTACGGACCAGATTGATTATTGTTGTCCTAGTTGAGTTGTAACCTTGTTATTGTACTTACAATATCTCCTAAATCGCTTCTTAGAAGTTTACTGATTAGGAATCCTCTTGTAACTCCTCAGACTTGTTGAGTTTAGGTTGTGACTAGATTTAGTCATAAAGAAAAATTTTTGTAATCAAAGTGACTTGTGGTGATAGCACCATAAGTTAGAAAAAGCCTTTGTAACTAGTATAGTCACAAAGTGGCTTATGGTAATGGTACCATAAATTAGTTTCAAGTCTTTGCAATCGGAAACATTGTAAAGTGGCTTGTAATAGGTAAGATTACAAGTTAGTGAAGTTAAAAGCCTACAACGTAGGTCGTGGTTTTTTGATCCCCTTGTGTGAAATTTTTTCATATAAAAATCCTCTGCCTCATTTACATTCTATATTACTAAGTGCTCTCAGCAGAAACTTGTAGAGGACCAGGTACACTACGATTTAGTGGACCCATAAAGACTAACAATCTTGACTCCTGAACCACTACTATGGTAAACAATTCATCACCTGTAATATTTTTACTTAACTCATTCCAAGAGGACCATATCAACATGCGAGTAACTTCTCATAACTGTAGAACCTTCAAATCCTCAAGTAGTGGTCTAAATCACCATAACCCTACGGGGATCCTCCTACACATAATAAGTCATAATACTTGTATACTTCCACATATAATCAACTACGGCGGCCTCGGGGCCTCGCGCACATCGCCACTATTATGCCAATTCAACCATGGCTGACCAATCTAACTTCCTCTAATTCATCATTAACTTGCCTTAGAGATAATATTAGCTCCATTCCTTACATTAGCAACCTAAATCCGCACTCATCTTGATTGATCCCATCCCATGAGACCACCCTGTCTCCAAACCTATGAATTGTTTCATACACTCCTTACACGCTCCTTCACATATTCAACTGATACACCCATTCTGATAATTCCTTTACATATCCAAGGTAAACATTATGAGCATCTTATCATAAGATACTACAAACCTTAATTCTTAACCATACTGCGGTCTCCAACCCTTAGGCCCTGCATTCTTGACCTTTGAATTCCCTAGAACCGTTATTGAGAGTCATCCACTCTAACATGATCCCGAATATAATCCACTGCAAGGCTCTGCTATCACATGAACATCCATCTCGATGAAGCACCCAACCGAATCACTTTCCTTGAAACCCGTGTCTACACACGGCATAAATCTTGTACCCTTCCCCGATTTTGAACATGAGTTGATAAGGCCAACTATAGCACACCTTTAACAGCTCATTTGCTCAAATTACCTCTTATGTTATTTTCCCTTAGCTGAAATAACCTATCAACATGCTAATAATAGGAAATCTCATAAATAAACAACGATGCAATCCAACTGTAGGCAGTAGGACTCTCCCACTTAGCTTGAAGCCACTATTACACAACTCTGGAATCCAACAAGATTCTTTCTTCATTGTTGACATGTTATAGCACAACCAACCCGCCGAGTTCCTCAAAATCTTTCTGTAAAACCATTTATGAATACTCTGAATCGTTACCCATATTCACATGCCTGATCTCTTTACCAGATAGCCAGTAGGATTCATCGCATAAGCTTCGCCAACCACACAACCGTTGATCTGCTTACATGATATAATCCACATGAGCATGTGCTCTTTCACCAGCTGTACAAGTCCATTCACTCATTGTGGACATCAACTAAATGTGCGACAATAGCCTGAAATTCAAAGTTATGTATCCTCATCAGCTCTTTTCTGTCATATCAAATCTTCCACCTTATAATAGTTGATCTTTCAAATTAAATCCGTAAACCCAGCCATTGAATCCACATACTACTCTGCCACTCTCCCATTTTGGGCAGGTTTACTTATTTAAGAAACTACTCGACCTCCACTTCTTACACCTGGATTTCTGGAAGTTTAACCATTGAAATGACACTTCCCACATGTCTTTCCTCATATTTTTCTTCACAGCAATGCCTTGGATCAAAATCTATCTCGGTAGCACTTAAACCAATAGATCGGTACTCACCTTTAAACCTTACAAAGTTCATCTTTCTCGAGCCGTCAGTATTAGAAATATACATTCAATCCTGGACCACCGTACCCCACGATCTCTAATAGCTGTTTTTCCAACACTATATTACAATACCCTGCCCTAAAGGTGAATGGTAAAAGGTCTTAACACCGATGAACTTAATACACTCAACAAGGATAACGACTCCTCATCACAGATTAGAATTCCATCACGCTCGCAATACCAAGCCTCGTTATCCATCAACCCAAATCTAAACATTCTTATCCCGATTTCCTTTCCCCCGCCGAGAATAAAGTATCGAATTTCTAACTCATGTACTGAGTAAACCTCCCTTCGAGTCATTCACTACCCCTAACAAATAGGCAAGAATCCTACCATTACCTCAATATTGTGTGACAATCATTCATGAGCATCATGGCAACTTGTGCCTAGCCTCGGAGCTCTCAGAAGCACAGCTACTGAGCGAAAACAACAGAATATCCTTCCACAAGGCGACGACAATAGTTAAATCAACTACGCAGGGAGAAGCATCCCGCACTACCTCTGTAGTACCTTTAAAATTTCTTAATTCCTGATTTATAATAAGCGCTCCACGTCGCATAAGATTGAATATGAAGGAAATAAAGGCATAATACTCAAATGAATCAAATCGCACGATGAGGAAATAAAGAAGGGAAGTTCTCCTAACAGCCCTGTAGCCTCCCGAAGATAAGTATAGATATCTCTGTACCTATCCGCGAGACTCTACTAGACTTGCTCATGACTCGTGAGACCTAAGGGAACTTAGTACTCTAATACCATGTTGTCACGACCCAAAATCCACTAATGGTCGTGATGGCGCCAGACATCAATGTCAGGCAAGCCAACACCGAATAACTAGTAATTTTTTGTTTTGATAGTTTTGAAATCATTTCGTTTAAACATTAAACAATAAATAATTAATTTCACTGAATAGATAATGATACCGTTAATAATCTTAAAATACTAAATAATCCCATAGACATCCCAGAACACAGTGTTACAAGTGCATGAGCTATCTCTAGGAAGTAAAATAATACAACAACCGTCTGGAATACAAACTGGACAGAAAGTAAATACAATAATCTGAAAGAGACTCTGTTGGCTGTGGGTCATCTCGAAAAGTGCAGTTCACCTAAGTCTCCGTATCAACCATGCTGCTACGCCCACTAGGCCACTAGAGATGCATATGTCTGTACAACAAAAATGCATAACAAGTGTAGCATGAGTATGAAAATAACGTGTACTTAGCAAGTATCCCGTCTAATCTCGAAGAAGTAAATACAGGAGGCCGACTTCCACACTTTTTAGTGGTCCAATAATAATATACCAATAATGTAGTAAATCTAGGATTTTCATAAAGATTACTATAACTCAATAGCATGAAGCAGGTAAGCAATTCTTTCATTAATAGAAGATTTCCAAATTCATTTTTTTTATCATTTATGCATTTATCATAAGCCCGGAGAGCAAATATCAACATCTATAAATCCCAAGGCGAGCAATATAAGCATACGCAAATCATGCCGAGGATGTATGGCCCGATCCAACAATATTTCAACTGTGCACTGCCAGAGGGTTGAATGACGCGAATCATAGATGCATCTATTTAATCATCCAAGGCTTTCATCCCGTTCTACAATAGATAAACACATTCAAACAGTCAAATAAATAATTCATAAATGAGCAAATATTCAGGAAATGACATGTTTCTCTTTTTAAAAGTCATGAAGTGGTACCTAGCCTTTTAGAAATTCATTCACACGTTCGATTTGTTTTAACTATTTTTTAAGTTCATCAACAAGGTTGCAAGTATCACAAGTAAGCATGCTTTTGGGCCCTAAACTACCCAGACTTAAGCATAATAGTAGCTATGCACAGACTCTCGTCACCTCGTGCGTACGTAGCCCCCACAAATAGGAGACACACCTTGCTCCGAAGTTCCACAACCGGCACTCCACGCCCTTCCGAAGACTCAAATTTATACACAACGTTTCAAAACTAGCCAATAATTATGTAAACCCATTAATACTTGCTCAATTACTCATAATAATCTAATTAATAGAATTCCCTAACCCCAATCGAAAATTTCACAAAAATTCCCTTGGGCCCACATGCCCGGATTCTGAAATTTTTCTAAGATAAAGTTTACCCACAACTTCACGAACTCAAATATATAATTGGCTCACAATTTCATGTCCAAAATCGTGGTTAAAATCCAAGAATACAAATTTCCGAGGTTTTCTTCTACATTCCAAAATTTCTACTAATTTACATGATTTTCTACGTTAAAATCTATATATAATCAAAGTAATTAATTTACAATAGGTGGGAATAACTTACCTTGACACGGATTATGAAAATTGAGCTCTAAAATCGCTCCTAGACTGGCTCCCTTGGAGAAAATGAGATGAAATAAGCCAAACCCAGTTCTTTACACTTATACACTACGCGGACGACTCTTCTACGCATTTGCGAGATCACCATCGCGTTAGCAAAGAAGAAAATTCCCAAAAATAAAATTCCAAACTCTTCTCAGATAACCTATAGTTTAATAATCATAACTTTTGTACAAAACTCCAAATGCCAATTGGTTTAATCTTTTCAAAACTAGACACCAAGATCTACAACTTTCATGTTTCGATTATCTCCCAATTATCTACAGATTTTGAGATATAAGCTGTCAAATTTAGTTGTATGCAAAACAAATTGCTTCTTTATCTTCCCGGATAGCCTGTAGTATACTAGCCATAACGTTTTGTACACAAATTCAAATGCTACATGGTTTACTTTTCTAAAAACTAGATACAAAAGGATATAACTTTTGTTTATAGATCATCTCTAAATTTCTTATAGATTGCGAGATATGAGCCTCCGAAGTCAGAGCTGTGCAACAAAGATTTCCTTCTTCGCGAATGCGAAGCACGAAGTCCCTGAAGCCAAATCCTTCTTCGTGAATGCCAGAGGAGCCTCGCGAACGCGAAGAACAATATGAGACACCAGCATCACTTATTGCAAAATAGCCCGAAATGATCTGAAACACACCCTGGGCCCCCAGGGCCCCGTCCAATCACATAAATCAGTCCCATAACATTACACGGACCTGCTCGAGACCTCAAATCATGTCAAACAACATCGAAAATAATGAATCACGCCCCAATTCAAGCTTAATGAACTTTAGAACTTCAAACTTCTACATTCGATATCAAAACCTGTCAAAACACGTTCGATTGATCTCAAATTTTGCACACAAGTCACATTCGTCATTGCGGACCTACTCCAACTTCCGGAATTGGATTCTGACCCTGATATCAAAAATTCCACTTCCGGTCAAACTCCTCAAAAACCTTCAAATTTCTATCTTTAGCCAAATGACTCCAAAATGACGTACAGACCTCCGAATTCAGTTCTGATCGTGCTCCCAACACCAGAATCATCATACAGAGTTATTCCCAGACTCGGAATCCCAAACGGACATTGATAACAATGAAATGCACTTCAATCCAAACTATGAAATTCTTCAATAAATGCTAACATCCACAATATGTGCCAAAACGTTCCCGGATCTTCTAAAACCTAATCCGGACATACGCCCAAGTCCGAAATCATCATATGGAACCTTCTAATCCCGATTCAGAGGTCCTTTATTCAAAAATCCAATCTTACTTAATTCTTTCAACTTAAAGCTTCCGAAATGAGAATTATCTTTTCAAATTAACTCTGAACTTCCCGAAATACTTTTCCGACCATGCGTACCAATCATAATATCTGAAGTGGAGCTGTTCATGGCCTCAAACTGCTGAACGGCGTGCTAGAGCTCAAAACGACCGGTCGGATCGTTACAACATATATCTTAAATTGATAAAGACCTTTATAATCTATTTGTATGAAATAAGTTTGTCAAAAGAAAAAAGGAAGGGTTGTAAATCATGGAATCCTTAGATTGATTTTTTTAAAAAGTTCATGAGCAATCAAAAAAGGCTAAAATGAAAAAAGTTGATGGGATTATTATATCAAGGTTGTGCTTTCAATTTTTGAACTATATACTCAATTACAAGAAAAACTAACACCCAAATAAAGATAGAGCTAAAAGATTGGGTGACGTAAGAAAGAAATGGGTAACACAAATAGGAGGTTTAAAAGAACTAATGAAACATGTGAATGCACTAATTTTATCCATAAAGATAATTAACCTTCTGATAATTAAACTGATGGTGACTCTGATAATGTGTGATTTTTTATTTTTTCATGCACGAACTATACATTATTATATACTGATTTAATAAATTTTATTGTTTTCCTCTGTTATAATTCTTATTTTTGATTTATATGGAATGGTATCTAGAAAAAATATAGCATGAACACTTTAGGACAATGAAATTGTGTGAAATAAAATTTATGATTCAACAAATTAGCATCCAAAAATGTACAAATTACATGCGAGGTTTCATGAAAAATGTCTTGAGTGTCATCAATTTTTATATGGGAATTTACCTATAAAAATAAACAAGACATTATTATTTTTGCTTCCGGAAAAATTACCTATATTTTTGGGGAGTTAGAATAAAATTTCAGGTTCATCGAGAAATTTATTTAGAACTTACCTAAAAAATTTGCCAAAGGATTTTAGGAGAATTTTTTCAATGAAGCTTTGATAATATTTTGATAGTATTTTATAAAATCGTATATACTATAACTCAGTATATACGTACAACGCACTTGCCGAGAAACTAATCAAATGTTTAATTTTACTCTCCAGAAAAACTGACCAAAAATATTTTTCAAAAACAGATTTTGGAAGCTGGTCAAAGAAGCTTCAGGGCCATTAGTTTTGCGTCTGCCATTAAATGAGATCTTTTGAGATAGGCAATTTAAAAATTCAATTATTGCCTCATAATATTGCACGACAAAAAGTATATATATCATTTATTTAAGCAGGGGCGAATTTACATATAAAATTTGGTGCTCGAACATTCATTAATCTCGACTCGGGATATATATAATTACATAGAAAATTTAAAGGAACGGATATAATTAAATAACAAGCACCCAGGTAACAAAAAGCCTGATGGATGCTTTGGTTTAGAATGGGTATTGGAGGGTTATGAAAGTTGAATTTCGAGACCGAAACTTGTGAGCACGTGATTTTTGCCCTAAGCAAATTATTCCTAAAATTCAAACAAAATAATTTTTTTTTCTTCTTTATTTTTATAATTTTTGTGCATTTTGGTATCATTTTTCTGATAATTGTTGCATTTTTGCGTTAATTGGTTGCATAATGAAAAAAATAATCCAAAAAATATGCATTTGCATTAGGAATTTAATTTCACATTTTAGTAATAAGTAGGTATTAATTCATTTTAAAAAATTCAAAGAAAAAAATAAAAAAATAGTTCATTTTATTGCTTTAATTGAAAATTATTACAAAATAGTTTTAAAAGTAATTTTAGGACATTAATTAATTTTGAAGTTTTATTTTTGCATCTTTATAAAATTGATAAAATACAATACAAATTGATAAAATGGAAAAACAACAAAAAATGGATAAAAAAAACAAAAATAAAAACAAAATAAACAAAAGAATTAAAAACAATGGTCTTAATTAAGAGACCATGTTGGGCCATTAATCCTTGTCCACTACCCAATCCGCCAGCCCAAGAACACCCCAGCCTAATACCCTTTCCGTTTGACCCAAACATTTCCAACCCGGCCTGCCCATTTAATAAACCAAACGACGTCGTTTGGTGCTCAGTGTATCTGAGCTGTTCATTTTATTTCATCCAATGGCGATCAATTAATACGCAAGATTAAATAAAAGAATCCTATAATTCAGTAACCCTAAAATCATTTGTATCGTCTTCCTCATACCCTCTCCTCCTAGCCACCGACCTTGCCGTAACCCTCACCGGCGGGAAACACATCCTACACCAACAGCCATCAAATTTATACCACATATCCACCATGAACCCCTCTCTCCACCCCTGTATCTGTTTTCTTTTGAATCTCAACCAATTTCCTCAAATATCAGAATATATCTCGCCGGAACCCTACCGCTGGCGAACGTCACTTACCCAAAATAATACCCTAGACGCACCTAAGCTTCCTCTACCCATTCCCCGTACCCATCCTCGAATTTCTCTTTTCAAAAATCTGGTCAAGAACCCCTAACTAATTCTTGGGGATTCCTGATCGTAACACCCCTAATAATGTATTTTCTTTTGGAAAATACACCATTAGGGATGTTACGGATCATGAATCCTAAAGGATTCAAACAAATGTGGCCCAAGCGTGATGGAGAGCAAGCTGATTAGAGATTTTTTGGTAAAACCCTAGATAAGTTTCCTCAACCTTTTTCTTTGTTTAATCTTTGTTTGTTTCTGCATGTGTTTGTTTTCTTATGTTTTCTGGTGTTTTTCTTTTTCTGTTGATATTTTGTTAATTAGGGTTTGAACTTGTGTTAATTTCTGTTAATAGTTTTAAAATAATACTTTTAGGTTTAAATTCTAAAATTCGATTAAAATACATGTTCTTAGGATAGTTGCAATTCTGTCATGAAAATTAATTGTTTAGATTACTTTTAGTCTGTCGATTTGTTAGATAGCAATTTAGGGTTAATTAGTAATTAATTGAATTGTTGGTTTATTTTTGTTCATTAGCCGTTTGGTTAATTGAAATTCAGTACTTAATTTCGTGTTAATTGTGTCATTTAGAGGTTGATGGATTAATTGATAATTGTTAATATGGAATTACAAAGGCATTTAGCCTGTTTGGTTATAGCTGTTAGTTTTAAAAAAGGGCTGGGATAGGGCAGTAATTACAAAAGTAAGGTGGGGACATTTTGGGTATATAAAATGGGTTAACAGTAGTTATAACACAATTTCAGGGGTGATATGGGCATAGAAAAAGGTAGTTCAGTAAATGTTGAAATGAAGTAGGGGTAATTCAGGAATTGTAAAGGGTGTAAAATATTCTAGAATAGACTATAGTGTAAGTTTTGGTTAAATAAGTATAGTTACTTGTAGTACAAGTTAAAAATAAGGGTCAAAAGAGAATAAAATAGGGACTGATTTGTAAAAGTTAAAAGTTGCATTTCCCTCCAAATTATATCTATAAATAGGCATGTCATTTACTTGTTTCAGAAGTTTTTTAGTTTTGGAGAACCTCCACATTTTCCTCTCCTCAGTTCTTTTCAAGTTCAAATCTAATTTTAAATCCGAATCTGCCAAAAATAGGAGGAAACCAGTAAAAAAAAAACTGAGATCAGTGTTTCATTGAAAATCTAAGCCTAATTCCAGCTTTAGTATTGAAACACACTGTTAAAAGACTCAATAGCACATTAGGTGTTGAGATCCAGTCATTTCGAATCCAGTCAAGTTACTTTGGATCCAATTAAGTGTTATTGTTGCTGTTGCTATTTTGAGAAATCTGAGTTATTTTTGGGCTAAATTCACTGTTGTTGGGTGTTGAACATTACATTGTTGTAGCTGATTTCCTCTCTTGTGTATTTTCATTTATAGGTACATATTTTTGAAACTTCTTCAATGTAATTGTGAATTAAAGATAAAAACGAAGATGTTCAGCAGATTCGTATGAGGATGCTCTTGTTATTTTAGTCTTGTAATTGCTATAGTTGTTTGATTAGTTACATAGACAATCGATATTCAGAATATGTAAATTGGACTGTGTATACTGTTACTTGTTGAACTCACGTGAACTTTGATATAGTTTCAAAATTGAACAGTGATCTCTTCATAAAATTTGCTGTAGGAATTTATACATTTGTTAGTTTACAATAGCTTTCATATTAGATATTAAATAACTTAGATCTGTTTTGGCATGATATGACTGGATTATTGCTTGTTGCACCAGTTCAATCTATTAAAATCTAGAGATGTATAAATAAACTAGAATATTGAGAATGTTAGATTTTTTTATGTGTCATGAGCGTTAACCAGCTCATTTATTTTGTATAGATTAAACTTCAACAGTCTGTCATTAAAAAATATTCAATCTCCTATTTCAATAATTAGTTCTGATGTTAATTTGGTTTAGTCAAATGATATTTAGCCTATATTAACAGAACATTAGCTTTAATTCATGTTTCGTTGCAATATTTTGATATTAATAGATTTGAAAATCCATCAATAGAAAATGGAGTATTGGCTTGTTTGAATTTGTAAAAATCGGAAGTAGTATAATTACAATAATTTGAAATTACATGATTTAGCAACTGCAAAAAAGTATGACCAGATCAGTTCGTTTGTCTTTTGGGCCCAAAAATGTGAAGCCTTAACATGAAAAATTGTGAAGTTATACAACCTCTACTGGGCCAAAGCCCACAGTGAGTGGGATTTTAATATGAATCGCAGTTCGGTTCACATCACCTGGGCCAAGCTTGAGGCCTCAAAGTGTTGTTAAAATTCAAATGAGAATCAAAAGTCCCAAATTTAATAATACTTAAAAAATAAATAATTAGAAATATGGAAAATTAATCCATAAATATAAAATTGGGTCTTGATTAGGTAGCGGATTCAAGCTAAAAGGTTTTATCCTTTTGTTTGAATTCGGACTTGAATTCGAGATTCAAATTTATATTTGTGAATTAGTTGACTATTAGAGACAAATAAATAGAAAATTTTAGATTGTTAGTTTGGCCTTTAATAATAAAATGAGACGAGCCTCGCCAAATCAAATACATAGTTGCGGGGCCATCATTAGTTACTTAATTCAAAATATTTAGAATTCGGGATGGGCCGTTTAGCAAATTTCAGGGCCTTCAAAATATAATAACATGTTAGCCGCTTTAGGCACGTCTTTTACATAAAATTACCTTTCTAAATACGGGTGTGCATTTTATGTAACCCAAATCCAAATACGAAAACGTTGAATAAGAATGTGTCGAAGATCCGGGTGCATTTCATGTGACGTGATCTGAAAACATGTTGTTAAACGACGTTCACTTTCTTAAATATAAATAATAATTGTCAAAAAGCGGAAAATAATTTTAAAATTGCACTATAGGTTTAACATGTAGTAAAATCAGATATTTTAGCCAAATATAGCAGTTGAGCGACCGTGCTAGAACCACGGAACTCGGGAGTGCCTAACACCTTCTCCCGGGTTAACAGAATTCCTTACCCGAATTTCTGGTTCGCAACTGTTAAACAGAGTCAAGCCCTTCCTCGATTCGGGATTCAAACCGGTGACTTGGGACACCATAAATCTCCCAAGTGGCGACTCTGAATCTCTTAATAAACTAATCCCGTTTCGAATGTCCTTTAAGTGGAAAAACTCCTTCTTTATTATACCCTTACCCGGGGTGTAGTAAAGCCTATAGCGGAAAAAGGAGGTGTGACAATTCTGGCGACTCTGCTGGGGACAAGAACCCAGAATTTTGGTTCAGGGTTCAATAATTAGAGTTCACTTAAATTGTTGTATTTGGCTTTATTTGATCCATGCTATATGTGCTAAATGTTTACCGCTTTAATATTTGTTGAATTGTATATAAATTGTCGCGAGTCCCTCCCTCTTTCTGAGTCTTCTACATCATGGAGAAGGGTGCACTTCGTGTAGCTTCTCTTCTGTTAGAGTCTTTTTCCCAATTTAGAACGAGGTTTGGATAAGTTGCAAAGCCGGGCGAGCTTCGGCATCCCCGGTACGCGGCCTCCCCCTCAGCCCGAGTTGTCTGCTCGGGTAAGCCAGGTCTAGACCAATAAACCTAGGGTTTAAACCTAGATAAACAATAAACTCATGCCGGATCCCTAGTAGGACGCTTATTTGTATCACGTGCATTTTGACTTAGGGGACTCAACACAGGGGTTGGGTCCGTCTAGGATAGGTGACCCGAATTAAAATGACCATCCTGATGCATTACGTGCTATTTGCATTTATTTGCTCGGCTCCGCATGTTGACCGGCTTGTATACAATAAGTGAAAAATTGTGAAAAAATAGCAGTGCTAGGACTAAAGGTGGATAATCATTTATTGTGAAAACCCAATGTCAAAATAGTACCGAAATGCTACCGGTTTTTTGGAAAAAAAATGAAAAAATATAAAAAAAATAAAATATTTGAAAAATAGAAGTAAATTGTTGGTAAAAAAAAAATAGTTTTGATTTTGGCCAATCGGCCCGAACTACGCTGGTTTGATTCTCACTACGTGTGGGATACGTAGGCAACCTTCATCGGGTCCAACCACACCTTTTTGCAACAAAAAAAAAGCCAAAAAAATGTCAAATTTTTATTTTTCATCATAAATAAGTCGGGTGATGTCATTCTTGTTCAAAATAAGCCGAATGTCCCTCGAAAGGACGCCAGAAGGCCATATTTGCAAGAATAGCCACCCTGAGTCATTTGTGGGCACTACCTTAAAATTTCCCTTTCGGAAGTGCTGAAAGGCCGTATCCACAAAAATCAAGTTTGGTCATTTAACAACTTTTACAAAAAATAGCCACTTTCTCAAATAAGCCATTACATGGCTGGTTTTGCTAAAATAGCCACAATTGGCATTAAAACTTTCTCAGTCTTGCGTTGGCCTGTGGCGATGCTGAGTGATGCCCCATGGGCCCCAGGATGTGAAATTTGGATGTATTTTTAATCATCGAATGTGTAGCTTCTTAAATAAAATTTTGCAAAAATAGACATTTTTATTTAATCATTAAATTCTTTTAAATAAAATGTGCAGGATGAATTCAAATGACATCGAAGCCTTCTCAGTCCTGAGCGAGATACCCCTTAAGCTTCATATGTGGTGGGATGACCTCCGAGATGGAAGTAAAGAGTTAGAGCTGTCACACCTCCTTTTTAAACACTACTATACCCGCAAGGGCATAGAGGAGTTTTTTCCAATTTAAGGACAGTCGGAACGGGATTAGTTATTTAAAATTTTCAGAGTCGCCACTTGAGAATATAATGGTGTATCAAGTCACCGGCTTAATCCCGAACCGAGGAAATTTTAACTCTGTTACAATCTGCGAACTAGAAATCCAGATAAGGAATTCTGTTAAGCCGGGAGAAGGTGTTGGGCACTCCCGAATTCCGTAGTTCTAGTACGGTCGCTCAACTGTTGTATTTGTTTTTATCTGATTTTAACTATATATTTAAATTATGTGCATTAGTGTTCCGCTTTTCAATTTTAAAGAATTACAACGTTGTGAAAATGCATTCCTTAACCACACCGTACCAGTACGCCTGTGGCTTTAGATACATTTTGACTTCGTTGAGAGTAGGATTTAGGTCACATAAATGTGCACCCGCACTTGAGAATGTGTATTAAAATTATGACTAAGATATCTACGTCTCATTACTTTGGGAAAGACCATGAAATTAGCTAAACGGTCCTTCCGAATTTAAAGATTTTATAGCAATTATTTGAGGGCCCCGTGCATTCTTGCCTTATAACGAGGCTCATCTCATTGTATTTTTTAGAGGTTAAACCTATAGTGCACTACATTTTCTATCATTTGTTTTTGCTTTGGTCTAAAATAACTATTAATGTTGTCTAATTACATTTTTATTTGGTATTTCATTCACATCCAAGCCACTACGTGTTTTGGGCCTGGAAATCATATCCAACATAAGGGAAATGCTCAGAAGTGCATAGGACTAATTAAAGCCCAATTAGTATTTCTGCATTTGTCTCTCACAGGCATACGGGACCTAGCGATTGGATCTAGGCCTCTTTACATAATCAGGCCCAAATTATTAACAAACCCAAAATAGGTTCAAACGTTTTCATTGAACTAATTATACATGTAAACAAATATTGTGACTTCACAATCAGAAACAAACTAAAAGCATTAACACTGATTTTGTTTGGACACTACTGTTTAAGTACTCAAGTAAACTAAGTCTGATTCACTGATTCGTGCTATTATTTATCAGTTGAAGCACTAATTATTCAGATGTAAAATTACATTATCTTTTTTTGCTCGACTGGAAATATTAAACTAATCTACGNTTCATACTTTTCAACTGTTAATATGAAATTATACTAACAAATGCATTTTCCATTACATTCATGGTTTAATAGTAAATGAAGATCTGAAAATCTCAATTTAACGGCCTTTACCAAGTTGTTCTTTTTTTTAAATCTAAAATCTAGTAACTTCTTTTCTACAAATCTACTTCATGTGATTTCTACATGAGTATCTAAACTAACTACTTTACGGAATTATTAGTTCGAGTCCGGAGTT